>CASCJZ010000138.1:0-17246 GCA_949152475.1 Terebella lapidaria
ACTTTCTTATTTTTTCTCATTACTCCTTCATAGTCTTTTTGTCCATTCCTGAAATTTTTCATAAAATTGTTACTTGAGGCCTTGATTCTAAAAAGAGAATAGTTTCTTCGTTTGTGCTCATAGATGGACGGAGTACCATTCCTTTGCTCTGGAGTTTTATATTTTTGAAGAGCCTGTGATGCTGCTCTAGTGAACTTTTTTAGACTTGTTCAATTTTCCTCCTTTTAACTGATTTTTCATTCAAAAATTTTTTATGAAAAAGTTCCTCAAAATAATTACTTTCATCCAAACCTTCTTCTTCTTCAAGCTTTAGTTGGTCATTTAGGAGCTATTCTTCTGAAATAAGATCATTAAAATTAAGTTTAGTACTCGTCTTGATGGCTTTCAATTCATCCAAGTTGGAAGGATTAAAGTATCTATTTACAAGAAATAACAGTTGAAAAGTTTCTGGAGTCATATTAAGTTTACCAATTTTTTTTAATGAATTAACTGTTCTATTCAATCTCCTTAAAACTTTATCAATGGCAGGAAAAACAATTTTCCACAGAAGTGGTTTACCTCCATTGAAGTTCCATTGAGCACAGATATTTCCATCTGGCTTAAAGAGATGTATTAGTCCTTGACCATTCCAGCACCCAATCATTCCACAAACGGCATTAAGTGTTAAAAAAGCATCCTAATTGTTACTTTTATGAAGAATGATTTCATTGATCAGGAACAAATCTAATGGGATGGAGGTTGTTTAATATTCTAAGTAATTGTATTTGACTATAACATTCCTAGTTTCTTTCATCCTTTTCTGGTTTCCTTTAGAGACCTTCTGTTCCATAGTTTCAAAAGTATTGATCACTTCAGTGATATCATGGAAGTAGATGGTATTTAGTTTGGTACCAACCAATATGGTTCTATCCATGACTTTATTAACATTCTCATGCAACCTCCTAAAAAGAGAACTAGAGACTTCACTTTTGCCTTCAGGAGGCTAATATTTACATACAGTTAAGTTCATCAAAGAAAATGGGGTAGTTAACAGCTAGCAAGAACTAAAACAATGCTGATATTATAATATTGTAAGAGCCTGAACACCACCAAAGTAGTCAATTTTATAGCAGAATATATTCTTTCGAGTAATGATCATAAGGAGACCATGAGATTCTTCAAAGAAGACCTTGTTTATTTCTCCATTTATCTAGATTTTATTTATTATTCCTAATTTCTCAAAATCCCAGATGGTTAGACTGGTTCCTGAAACAATACAGAATATCTACAGCCTTGAGCAATAGGCAAAATAGTCTATATTCAAGTTGGAAACATAGACTTATTTAATCTTATATGTCTAGTCAGTAATAGCTTCATCATATGTCTTTATGATGGTAAAGTGCCCATATTCAATTCCAATCATGATAATATTAGAGCTCTCATTAAAATGTAAAATTTTGATTTCTCCAACAATTTCCTTGGTCGGCTTGATATATTGTTCAAGAAGATTCCCAGTGAATTTCAGAGCATTAAATTTTTTGAGTAGCCCTCCATCATCAATTCTATATAAATAAACAAAACCTAAATTAGATGCAATATAAATTCTCCTGTTAATTTTCTTACACATAACCAGGAATTCTTCAGAATTATTGAGTGGGAAAATGCTTACTGCTACGCTTGCAGTATTTATGTCCAGGATTTTTAATTCTTAATGAGCCAATAGTATCAAATAGTTGTAGTAGTAACAAAATTCCATACTAATAATTCTGGTTCCCATGAAACTATTGAGTTTTTTATTCATATCTTGATTAGGATCTGATATTGCCTTATTGGTAGGCTTCATTCGATAAAAACTTGCTAATTTATAGTATACAACCATTAATTGTCTGGATTGAAGGGGAATAAAACGTATATTTTATTCTTCAAGGGTCCACATTTGAATGCAGCTTAAGGATTCCAAATCCCACACCCTAATTGACTTCTTCGTATCCATTGAAACTAAGAGTGAACGATTTGGAGTAAATGCACAATACTCAACAATACCAATATGACCTCTAAGTAGTCCTATATATGGCTTCACCAGGGAAGCTGATGGCAACCAAACACTGATCTAGGGTGAAAATGTCCAAGATGCTATGTATGATACTAATTTTGAATTGAAAGTACTCAATCCTCTCACACCTTTACCCTTTAAACTTTCTTCTTATGATCCAGGAAGGAGCTCAATTAGTAGCTGCTTCAGAGCAATTGACCATATTTTGATCTTCCATCTAAACTACATGTACATAAAGCCAGAGGAGTGTTGATTTAGCAAATTTGTGTGATAGGCTGTCTATGTGGTTTAAAGATTATTTTAATTCTAGGTCCTCCCTGTTGTTCAAATTTGCTGGGGGTTTTGGGTGCTGAGAATATTTGTACAGTATTGTCAACACTGGTTAGTGCCCATAATTTATGCAAGGGTAAATATTTTATTTAAACTTCATTACCAGTTAGGTTGATAGATCCATAGTTCTTCTGTATCTCTCCCTCTTCAAGAAAGAGTAGTTTGTTATTCATTAATAACAAAACAAATAGTCTTTAGGACTCACTGTAGTCTACTGAAAGTATTTTTCCTTGTTCCAAGGATATGGCTTGAACTATAAAATCACTTGGAGTACCATCTATATTTAGGAACTAGACACTCTTTGATCTTTTTAAAAGTAGACAAATGATTCCATGTCGTTCCAGCTCCACTATTTTCTGTATGGCATTTTTTCTAAATTTTGTACTTTATTTGTGTGAAAAGATCAAGGTTTTATCATGATAATCAGTTAATTGTTCCAGTTGTGTTGCTCTGCTCGAGCTTTCCGTCCAACCATTGCATGAGATATATTATAGAAGTTCCTTCCAGTCAATAGCCTCACTACCGTCAATATCTATTTCCTCAAAGAGTCTGACTAATTCATAATAAAATTCATATTCAAGACTTTCGAATCTAATACATTCCTTCATGAGCCACAAAAACTTTTCCAGATTAACTGTGTTGCTATTCATCATAAATTCACATTTGAGATGATCAAGAGTATGGTCTTTTAAAGATATAATCAAGTTTCTAGTCTTTACCATATCCTGTTGTCGATTGTCAATACAGGCATTCTTAGTGAGGTAATGTATCACATCTGCTAAGGTAATTCCTTCGAGGTCTTCTTAGGTAAACATAACTTATATGTTAAAATCATTAGAAAATAAATCCCATGAGTATAATCATGAAAATCATCAGCATCACTATAAAAATCCACTTAGCTGTCCTAGTCACTTTATAGTCCTCTTCTCTATTATCAGGCTCATTAATTCTATTCTACCTTATGGAATCTCATACTAAAGAATTTAAAGCAATTGAAGGTAAAGCACTATAGCCAGCTATCAGTCTTCCAGTAACCATATTATTAGATACATTATATTCAATTGGCAACCCGCCACCAATAACATTAGTATTTAATACTTTTTATCTTCTTTGAGCAATAGGCCGAGGTGGGAACTCATCAGAAACAGCATCAGTGGAATCAATAAATATAGGATAACAGTTTTGGATTTTACACAGGGTTTAACAAATGGGACATTGCTGTTTCTGAGTAAAAGCAGTATAGAGACACTACCAACTATATAAGCATCATTAATACCAGAATAAGTGTCCACATTAGGTTATAACTGGATGGACCGAGATGCTCCCACAAAGGTTACATGAGAAGATCAATTGAGAAGAGGGTGTTGCATGCTATAATTACATGTGTTTCAATTTATACCCTTAATTATATGAATTCATTTATAGGTGTTTGATTTTGTTTGATTATGTCTATTTATCAGCGATCCTAATCTTCAACAATCACTCACATTAGAATCCCGCTTCTACTCTTGCAACTATTAACCCATGGTCTTTATTTCAACACTTGCATTGAATCTGTTATAACCTGTATTTTCCTTCATGAGATTGGCTGATAGTTCTGGGATTTCTTCATCATAAAAATGTCCATTCCATAATGTTTTAAGTTCATTCCTTCTAAAACTCACAATAATGACAATACAAAAAGTTATTGGTTCACTCAATATTGCAAAGGGTAGTGAATGTATGGTAATCAAGTCAGCAAACATCCAAACCAAAGAACCAATATAAAAGGATATACATCCAACTAGTAAATAAATAATACTGGCCCTGGACAGATCAAACCTTCTTAAATAGGAAATAATAAGACCAGGAATGACTAAACTTGTCAATGGCAGCCAAGCACATTTTCTAAAGAGTTAAGGGGTAATTGAAGGGAAAACTATAACAATAGGACTCTCAAAAAGGTTAATAAACAAATTATTATAGGAAGTTTCCATAAGATAATGAACTATTAATCCAGTGATGATCTCAATAAGGACTACAGGAGTAGCCAGAGCGAAACTACTTGCTAGAGACCTTATTTTAAATATTTTGATGGCTGCTACAATAGTACAAACAGCTAGAATATCATTTATAATCCAGTATCCATTGGTGACCCAATACACAGTGGTTAATATACAGCCGCCTAGGAATGAAATAATGTCTAAAATTCGAATTTTATAAAAGACCACTTGTTTAAGCTTTTCCCTCTTTAATAGCCAAATGCTCTATGACAGGCAAACCATAACTCCTATTGTTCCTAACACACTTCCATTGATTTTCATGCTCAATGACAAGATACTAGGAATCAAATAGGCTGCAGCTACCCCTAAAATGATAATTAGATTGAATATTATAATGTAGTATTTATTGATATTGAGGGTTAAATTACTATAGGACCAAGCTCGACTGTAAACAGAAGTAGCAGTCACGATAATTGAAGATACAATTATCAACAGGAATAATCCCCATTCAAATGGTTTGTAGTAGAGATCAGGTGCACAGTTCACTTTATACTCAATATTTTGGTTGTTAGGGAGAGCAATAGTTACAAAATTAATCTGATTTTTGCCATCGTTTTGGCATCCATTCTGAATAATGGCCTCACATTGTGTGTCTGATTTGCAAGTGAGATTGCTTTTAAGCTATGGTTCTGCATATGCTGTAGTAATGCTTATTGGCTTAATTCCATCAAATTTGATAGTGTAATTGTTATGCTTATAGTCCTAGTAGATGTATACATTAGGCATGGAGCAGTCCATAGTGGTAGTTCCTGTAAAGTTTTAAGAGATCCCCCAAATTCCATGATTCTAGTAGTCTGAGAGCCATTGTTGAGGGTGATTGCTTGATTGTGTACTATAGTCAGCAGTAGCAGCAAAGTTAGGAGTTTTTATATCATGAGTGATTAAAAATTATAACCAGATACTTTAGTCTGAAATAATATAGCATACTTCCACGATGTATAAAAGAATAAACCGAACACCATACAGTTTAATTCTGATGAGATATTAAATTATATTTTTGTATTGAGATATTAACTTTATTCAATGGAGAACTAAGTCTCAATCAAAACCAAAAATGAGAACCTCCTGAAAACCAAAGTTAGGAGCTTCAAAAAGTATCTACAATTGCTATAGCAGTTTATATCAAGAATCTGAGAGTAGGGTCAAACTCCAATCATCCTTATCAACACTAGCCAGCAAAGTATCATACGATCAAATATAGCTTTACTCTTCCTCTTATAATAGAGAATTTGGTAGCTCCAAATCCAGCAAAATAAGACCCAGACCAAACTCAGCTGACATCAAAAATAACCCTGAACTAGGAAAATAAAAGAACTACAAAAAAAATGCTATAAAAGGACTTGAAATAAGAGCTCAACATGTTGGATCATATGCCTAGGTATACCATCATTAGAGTTAGATCAATACGAGTCTGCTCTAGGAAAAGAAAAAGTTGTAATAGTGCATTAAGGAAATGAAATAAAAAATAGTCAAATAAAAGAAGCTTCTCAATGAGGCTGACTATAACTACAAGGACAATCGGAACATCAGAGATAAATACACAGCAGCATTTAAGGAGGCCAAGGAGAGATCTCTCAGACTGGAGGAAAATATCTCTCAGACAGTCAAATAGCTGAGTGCAATACAATCTTAAAAGGAAGAGTTTAAGAGAATGATTAACAAATCTGAAAAAAACTGTTAAAAGGAAAGTGCTAATTGCGATAATTTGAATAATTTAGTAGTTAACTTAAAGAATTAACTGTATCAGGAGGAAAAGACCAGAAATCAGGTGAAAAATGATCTTGCCAAGTATCTAAAGTTGATGACATCATGTTCTGTCTATACCAAGTAGCTAGAAAATTAGAGAGCTAATGTACTGATCCAGATCAATCAATGTGTTAAAGGGAGCCAAATTGAATGATGATGTTATGAGTATGTTTAACATTTAGAATAACATTAGGAAGAAATTAAAGTATGAAGTATACTGATAGATTCTATGGTTGCATTATTGATCATCACCGAAAAATCAAACCTAATACCTACCAAAACTTCCTATCCAAGATCCTCAATACCAAATAAATCTCTAAGAAATCATCCACCCATTCTAATCAATAGAAAAAACTCTGCCTCAAAAATTTTAGCAAGAAGAATAATTTCATTGAAAAGCATTGTCAGAATAAACAACATTAGTTTCTTCAAAAAACTAGTCCCAACTGGAAACATAAAACTAAGTATCAATTTAATGGAAGATTAAGTTGTTAAGATTTTGCATCCACACCTCAACCTAAAACAAGGGTATCTGAATTTTTACCTAAGTAAATACTCACTCAGCCAGTTCAAACTTTTCCTTTTTGCAGCACAAGACAACAAAAAAAAAGAAGACCGTATCAGAAAAAT
Organism: Terebella lapidaria; assembly: GCA_949152475.1. Lineage (NCBI taxonomy): Eukaryota > Metazoa > Annelida > Polychaeta > Terebellida > Terebellidae > Terebella > Terebella lapidaria. The sequence continues at coordinate 6,781 of CASCJZ010000138.1, forward strand.
ATTCAATCAAGAGCAACCAAAACCCTCAATTTAAGACATAGTGATTGTGAGCAAGTAGAATTTTATGAACTGTTATCTTCTCAGTTGAGTGGGTTGGAAAGGAAGTTTCCCTACCCTCGCTATAAGCTTTATTAAAAATACTCACAGTTTAATACCTTACTTAAACATTCTCTGGGTAACTAAAATCAGTTTATTATGGGATTTTCAGTAATATTAAACCTAGATAATACAGCAATTTCCTAATAAAATTTAGAGGAGTGCATCAACAGTGTACTTGATAGCAAAAAAAATATAGATAAAGAAAAAGATTTTTAAACAGAAGAAAAAATGACCTTTACAGACTTTTTATTAATTTTCCAAAAAATATAACAATTACTATTCCGACATGCCATAGTTTAGTATACTGAGAGTCTATTGAGAGATGAGGGTGAGGAGTTGGACTATAAGTGCATTGCCAATATCTTTAATTAAAGGTGTTCTCCAGAAACTACTACCAGAATGATGGATATTATTTGTTTGAAGGTTACCAATTACTTTGGAAAAATCAAAAAGGAAGATTTAGTGACACTTGCCTATGAGGATCAAGAATTTGGCACTGAGATGCTTGAGCTCTACATGCGGGAAATCCAGCCAGCCTTGATTTGAGTGGTTGATATGAATTCTATTACTAGTTGCTCTATAATCAAATCATTTATAATATGACGCCTTACTAAAGAAAATACTTAATTGCTCTAATTGCTTCTAACTGAATATATAGGTGTCTTGATGATATCATTAACCCATATTTATCATCCATTCATTCAAAATTTTCCCAGTCCCGGATCTTCCACCCACTTTCAGTTTATTCCTCCAATAATAGGGTATATCTATCTCTATGCTCATATCCATAGTTTAGCTTGGTTTTGAATTTTATATTTCTATAGCACTAGCCTTTCTAAAGCGGGTCTAAATCACCTTCCACCATTATGTCATAATACTCATAGGGTGTATCTTTCTTAAAGTATTTACTAGATTTGTATAGTCCCAATTTCAGTGGTCCTGTTGAGTATTGATATTCATTTGATATGTTCTATACCTAGATTTCAATGCTTTTCCTATCTTAATTCTTCTTATATGATACAGTTCCATTAAATCGGGGAGGGATTTATCTAAACGGTTTGCGAGAACTTTGAGCATGTTTGTTCCCAGAAAAAGAGCTTCTAACCGCCTAGGCCATTCTCATTATATCATAGTCCATCTATATTTCTACCAACAAGGTGTTTAGTATACTAAATATAATCAAACAATCATCACTAAATATAAGCAATTTGTAATTGAAGTGTTACTAACAAAATTTTCAGCAGAGTAAACATGTTGTTAATGAACTACCGAAAAGGACCTTAGCCCTACCTTATAGCTACTTTCTAATCAAACGGTGAAAATTTGTCGTCTGGATAGAAGGTACTGGTTACCTAGGTCTTGAGCATAATCAAATTAGATGATTAATATGTATTTATATGTATTTATATGATAAGAATTGATCATGGGAAGAGCTAGAACTAAATAATTATTGACTGTAAATAGTCAATAAGCAATAAAGTTTTATGTTTTTGGTAGTTTGTCCACATTCAGAAATCTAATCAAAGAATTGATATTATTACCATCATTGACTATTCTATTTGAATTTTAGTAACTCTTCTTCTAATGAAAAAGGCTATTTCTTACCCCAAAATAATCCCGAAAACCAATATTACAGTTCTACAGACTCAAAAAATTAACATCAACTCTCCTAAAGCTCTACCAACTTCAGAACTTAAAAAAATATTGGGAATTGCTCCTAAAATCAATGATAGAAAGAGACCACAGACTACAGATCATAGCAAAGGCCTCCATAAAGGTTAAATAAGTGAAAGCGATAAAGATTACAAGAATAACTACAGCTTAGGGCTCAAAAATAAGAAAATATCGTCAGAAAAAAATTTTAAGTCCTCAGAGGGCAAGATCATCATTCATTCAAGAGATGGTGCTTCTAAGTAGCTTAAGAGAGATGGATTAAAGAGACTATAAGAGAAATTATAATTGCTTGAAAACAAAATAGAAAATATGAATGGCAAAGAAAGACCAGAACTATCATCCCAAAGGAGTACCAAAAAAAAGGAAGATAGCTTTTGCAAAAATAAAGTCTTTTTAGATCATTTCAAAAAAATTGAAAGAATTCCCAAGAAAAAGCTCATTAAAAAAAATTTTGAAAAAAATACATCCAAGCTACCAACCCATAAAGAAGCACCAAAAAATATAAAACCAACTACTTCATCACAATCATAGTTTATGAAGCAATATATAACCCAGATTCCAGAAATGTCAATTTCTAAGGCTCAAGGTTCTTAAAACCGAAAATCAAGTATCATCTAGTAAAAGTTAAAGGAAAGTGTAAGTAGTTCACTGAGGAAAAATATTCATATTTCTGAGGAAAAGACTACCAAAACCCTATACTATGTGTAGAATGCATTTAGGTCGGCTAATGACGATATTAATCATCCAGTCAAAGAGCATATTACTCAGTCAATCAAAACATTATCTTACCTGAAAAATATTCGACGACCAACTGAAAAAGAACTCAGGCGTCATTGTGTGTCTCTTCCCACCACTGCATGTAAGATAATATTTATTGTAGATACTTATAGTATTGTCTTAGATTTAGATGAAACCCTTATTCACTGTAATGAAAGTCTTCATCTTAAACATGATGTTGCTCTTCCAATCAAATTTCCAACTGGAGAGAAAATAAAAGCTGGAGTCAATATTCGCCCCTATGCTAAATAATTCTTAAGATAGCTCTCAACCATAGCTGAAGTTATCATTTTTACTGCCTCCCACTAATGCTATGCCAATGTGGTCATAGATTATCTTGATCCAGAGAGAAAGTATGTTTCCCATCGCTTATTTCGTGAGAACTGTTGGCAGACCCCAGAGGGTATCTATATCAAGGATTTGAGGGTTATAGGAAACAGAGTTTTAAAGAATATGCTACTGGTGGACAATGCTGCCCACTCTTACTATTATCAACTAGAAAATGGTGTTCCTATTATCCCTTACTATAATAATAGCAGTGATGTCTAGTTGCTAGCTTTACTACATTACATAAAAAGAATAGTACACAGCCGGTAGGAGAAAAAACCCACTTTAACCAAGTATAATAGTGAGTTTTTTAAACTTGAACACTACAGTAAATATACTGATATGGAACTACTGGTTCAGCACCTCTATCAAAATCAAGTTCGTGACTTTAAAAAACAGCAGCATCAAACCAGTGATATTTAATATATTGAATGAATAATATTAAAACTTCACCATTATCACTAAGCAATTCGGATCCCTTGCCACAGTTTCCTATCTGTGAGTGAGAGAATTGCTAGCTTGGCTTGAATGCTATTTAGTACCATTCCTGCTCCTTCATTGCGATCTAGGATATCTTCCCCATTGGAGAATTTTCTGTGTTCGATTGTTTTGAACAGATTTTCAGCACTCCTATCTAGTTTTTCTGATTAGTATTGAAGTAGTTCCATTTTTTCTTCTTAATTTTCGGCACAATTTATAATTTCATCTATTTTTCTGTATCTTATTTTCTCAACTTCTTGTATTCTTTGTTCTCTAATGATTTCTAGTTCAAATTCAGTTTTAACAGCTTTTTTCTTATTTTTTAATAATTCTTCTTCCATAGGACTTAGCTCTGTTTTATTTTTTTGTTTGGGAATGCTTTGTCTCATATATTGGTTTCCCATATGCTTTTGTTCTTCTGATGATGCTATTTTTGTTTTTGGTTAGGGTTATGGCACTTATTTGATAGTTGATGTCGAAATTTTATTGGTTCTGTTTCTAGTGGTGAATTTCTACTCAGCTTTTTTGATTTACTCTAATGCCTCTAAGAACTTCTTCTTTTTAATTTGATTGATATAAAAGGATTTTTCCTTTTGTTGTTCTTTTTATCTTCTAGAGTTTTCCTCTGATTAATACATCAGGTATGCTTTAGGCACAAATTTAGGTGGGTTATAGGAGTCCCACTATTGAAACATTTTCTGATTCTGCAGAGATCTTTTAACTCTGTAATCATTGATTTGCAGCATATGTTCCTTTTAGTGATTGAATATTTCATTAATATTCATTGGCTTCATTCTTTGCTTTTGTTGGGACAATACTCTGGCCATATGCTATTTGCGAGGTGCTTCAAATTTGGCTAGTTACTCTTCCTATTACTTTAAATGAATTTTCCTGCTTTTTTTTAATTTTTTCAATCTAACTATCTACCAAAAGTACTTTAAATTTTATTAGGCAGTCATCTTTTTGATTTCCTAGAATTTCTTCCTTTTTTCTTAGAGCCTTTCTTGAATTTAATGTTTTCTTTCTTCCAATTGTTTTTCCCTTGACTTTTAAGCATTCTTTTTATCTGACTCTATGAGGAATTTTATTTTCTCCTGGATTGATAAGGATCTCATTTCTAAGCTCCTTCTGATTTTATAATTATCTCTCATTAGCCTTCTAACTATTTCCCTATGTTTTTCATCGTCAATAGTGCCTAAAGTTTTGATTTTGTGCTTTCTAACATTTTTTTGGTGACTGTGCTTGTCCATCTCTGAGTTGATAATATCTTTATTACTTTTCTGTTCTTCAGAGTCCATTTTTTTCTTTATGAATTCAAGATTTCCTTAATTGATTTCATGGCATAGTGTTTAATTGATGCTTTGAACCAGTTATTATGTTTTCTATCGTTATGCTATTTGATACAAGTGCTGAGGCTATTTTAGGATGTGGTTCACTTTAATTTTTTGATTGTTCTTCAGTGCTTTTAGATTCTTTTTCGGTATTGGTGTATGAATCTGTTTTATTGGGCTTCTTAGGTACTTTTGATGTCATGTATTATAATATATTGATATTCCCATTAAGCAAACATGATGGCCTTCCTTAACAAAGTTCTAGATTGGATTAAGTCTAAATTCTTCAATAAGTAACTAGAAATAGCAATTGTGGGACTGCAAAATGCAGGTAAAACTACCTTGGTCAAAGCCATTACTGATGGTACTTTTGAAGAAGATACCATACCCACCATTGGATTCAATCATCATGAAATCAAAAAAGGTATAGGTTTTACTAGTTAGGGAAAGTATCAATGAAATTATGGGATTTGGGAGGACAGGCTAGATTTAGGGAATCCTGGGAAAAATTCTGTCGAGACTCAGATGTAATAATTTTTGTTGCTGATTCATACGATCAAAGTAATATATACTTGATACTGTAGCCAATATAGATTTAGCTCGAGCTCAACTCCACTAGCTACTTGAAAATAAGAGTTTAGCAGGAATACCTTTACTCGTATTGGGGAATAAAAATGATATTGAGGGTTCACTTTCAGAAAAGTAGGTGGTCGAAAGGATGAAACTAGAAGATCTTAAAGACCGAAATATTGCCTGCTTTAGTGTATCAGCGAAGAGTCAGAACAGATTAGACGTGATGCTAAAATGGCTATCAGAGTTAAAGACCAAGAAATGACCTCAATTTGTTTCTATGTGATGAGATATTCATTCAATATAAAATTAAAGCTTCAATCTTGTAATCATGGAAGCAAATGAAATTGAAATTATCATTGGGATCATTGGACCCTGGAACGCTGGAAAAACTTCTATTTTGATGAGGTATATGAAAGATAAATTTCTGTTGAACGAGCCTACTACTATGCTAGACATAGGGATCAAGCGATAAAAGTACTAGGGCATCACCTATAAGCTCAAACTCTACGATACTGCCGGCCAATAAAAGCACCGATCATTATCTAAAGGTCCTTTTCAATCCTCTGATATAATTTTGTTTGTTTTTGATGTAATGGATTTTGACGACAAGATTTAAGACATCATATATTGGGCAGATTTCCTTTCCAACAGTCAATCTAGGATCGAGGAACAACAAGTTATCTATGTAGGAAATAAAATTGACCTACTCAAGATTCCCAACAATGAAAAAGTAAAGTTTTTGGAGACCAAAAAACAAAAAATTTAATGTTTAATTAAATCTTAGCCAGCTACTATATTTTTTACTTCAGCCTTGACTGGTGAAGGGATTAAAGACATCTTTAAGCTCATAATTCGTCAGAATCATAAGTCTGTTCGAATCTAAAAATAAATTACTTTTCAGAAATCAATCTCCAAAAGACATTAAGGATCAATCTTTAGCACCTAAAAATCAAATATTTCAGATAAGTAAAGACAAAGGCAATGGAGTAAACTCAATAATCGTCGTTAAAAACATGAAGATTCTAAATGCTGCCAATGAAGCAAAATTTATGATTCTCTTTTAAATAGCAATTTGATCTTAGATTTTAAAGGAATATCAGTTAATAGTGAATTATTCCAATAGGCTACCGCTGATGAGGCAAAGTTGAAAATTTAACTCACTAAATTCAAAAATTATTATTATTTATTTTTTTTAATATAACACCATAATAAATCTACATTAAAAGTATAAGCATCAAACTCAGCAGAAAAATTTAGAAAAGCAAAGCACGAATTCTTTCACAAACTGCCGATCTGATAAAAATAGTACATGTCCGGTCCGCCCAACAAAACTATCGAAATTGCTATAAATATAATAATATTTACTTATCATTAATACTGAAAATTACATTGATTCGAGCGATTTCAGTAGCTTTTACATCCCCAATAATCCCATCTACCATCTTGGTAATCAATTAGCACCTGTATTATATATGCTATTACCTTTAGGCTGATAGTTTTTTCATCATTTCCAAATTTTTTTCAACCCTTGCAGATTCATAAGGAACATATTCATCTTGACTAGAACTGACAAAAGCTAGATTCTTGAAAGATTTTAAGGTATTTTTTTGAGAGAGTTTATATAGGAAACATTATTACTGATTATTTTTTTGGTAGTCTTCCATGCTCAATTGACTTATTGATTCATTACGACTGATATTGTTTAGAAGCCAGAGTCCAGCCTGAACTAAAGTGGATGTCTGATAGAGGTATCCGAGGTGGGGACTACAGAGAGAAATATAACTATAAAGCCGATGATCTATATTTTTTAAATACTGAAGAGCTGCCCTCACAATGATTCCACCCATTGAGTGACCAATAAAGGATATTTGATGATCTTATGGAATCATATCGACATAATTGGCCACTTCAATAGCTAACCGTTTGCCTAAAATTTCAATATCCTCCTGTGTTCTAGCTTAATTACAGCTACTCAACATAACTTCTACTGAATAGTAAATCTCTAAGCAGTTTTTAAGCAGGAATAGATCCATACTTGAGGCTTGAAAGCCATGTACAAGTATTATTAAGTGCTTTTGGTTAATTTTTTTTTCGTTAGGTAAGGGTGTCACTCGATTCTTATGATCGAGCTTGGATTATTGATTCTTCAAGTAGATTTATTAAAAGATTTTAATGTTGAGACCATCATTTCCCAAGAAGTCCTCGTTCCAAATAGGGAAGTTTTCAATCCAAAGCATTTTAGATTCACTATCTTTAATTTTTTCTTTTTGGGCATGGACTATATTCAGTTTTCCACCATCATCATACTTACTCTGTGTCCAATCATGATTCTTAATCTTGTGGCTGAAAATATTGTTCTTAAACTTTTCAAGGACCAAATTTCTATAGTTGTTGCCCCATGATTAGGTCACTAAAGAACTGTTCTCTTGAATAAAAGCAATATATTAATTCCATTGGTGATAAATAACTGCCTTAATTTGAGTAAAGTCCTGAAGAATTCCATCTACTATGTTTGTTTTCAGCTCTACTTTATTGGCGGAAAATTGTTTTAACGGAAGATAGTTAATTTTCCCTAAAATTTCCTTATTGGTAGGGAAGGCATTTTGCTTGTCAGCTAATACTGCTTTCTTGGTCATTTTTTTTAGGGCTTTATATCTTTCACAGACATGTTCGTATTAATTCTCCAATAATGCTCGATAATAGAGATAAAAATCTTTAGTTTCCTTTTGACTAACTAGGATTAGTGGGATAAGTACATCCATGGGTGATAGCATCAAAGTAAGCCAAAAAATCATGACACTGGATGGCTTGAGATTGTTGCTTTTGCTGTTCGAATTTGAATTAAAAAATAGTTGCATGATAGGTTCCTATTACCTGAAACCCACCTAAGGAGTCAAAATTAATTGGTAGGTAAGTACCAATGTTGTAAAGCTTATGTATTTAGGACTAATACATTGCTAGTAACTTGAGATTCTATAATTTGATGGTTCCTTACTTTCCTCCAGTCCTCGGTGAAGTAGAGCCGGGAAACACAGAAAAGAGGCATAATATCCAGTTTTTCAGCATCAATATAAGTCTTAAAACAGCAAGTTTCATTCTGTAAATAGCTGTCATCTTGAAAACGTATGAAAGTAAACCCTGATTGATAATATTCTGAATTGCAATCAATTGCTGATTCAAAGTCAATGTTATTGCTGGAAGTAGTTCCTGTGGATAATTAAGATTTTAGGATATTGTATGGATGACAGTATATCTGAGTGAAGATTGCAGTACCTTAGTGTTGGTCTTGGGATCAAGGTAGTAAAGCCCAATTTCATATTTGATATAGCCCTGCCTCTTGAGCTTCCTGGCCTCTATTTTATGAATATTAATGGCTATTTCCAATACTGCTTTGAAGGTCATTGATTTGAATTGAGATTTGTACCTGCTAACAATTATAATTTAGAAATCAGACTGTTTTAAAATATTCTCTAACATTGGGAGTCAAAATAAATAGTTTTTAGAATGATGAATATCAATTTGATGACTAACTATTAATTCAATTCATCAATTGGAATGATTAGGTCACCAGAATTACTGAGATAATTAATGTCTATAAATTCTTACAACACTAGTGCTACACTGAAATTATTTATTTTAAATCAAGCAATGGTTAGAAAAATTTAGTAAAAAAATCACACTGGAATTTTTTCTACAGTTTGGAATTGGGCTTCTACTAAAATTAAAAAGTAACTACAATTATGGATTCAGCATCTACTCCTACTGCAAAAAGACCAAAAAACCTTGCTCAAAGAAGAATAACATTCACCATAGACACAAACTTCCTAAAAAAACCAAAAAAAAAGAATATAGACAATATATGATTTAAAAAATGGTAAGTCAAAATGCTCCACAACAAGTTCAAGAAATAAATACCAGTAAGGAAAAACTAATAATGTAGGATTCAATGAATTTGTGGTAAAAAGATTAAGTTAAGAATGCACTGATAAGTTTATATGTTCTGTTTGTGTGGATACTATAGTGCTTCCCTGCTCAACACCCTGTGGTCATGTGTTTTGCATTAAGTGTTTGGAATAGACTCTCATTTTTAAGAATGCTTGTCCTTTGTGTCGGAAGCCAGTGAGAGATATGGAAATAGTCCCCTGTAAACTTTTAGATACAGTCATCATCAAGTATTAAGGTAATAATTTAGTCATTCAAGATCATCTAAAATTGGTGAAGAACTATAAAAATATGAAACTAAGTTGAAAGAAGTTTCATAATGGTTCCAAAAGCGAAAAATAGTTCCAAGCTAGTATACAATTGGGAGTTTTTTGGATGTTCGTGACTAGGACTATGTCTGGAATCCAGCTTAGATAGCTGCTATTTATTTTAAAAGGGATGGTCAACCAGCATCTTACCTAATTCACTATGTGAAACACAGTCAAGGCTATGATGAAATTATATAGGTGTAATCAGATAGATTAGCTCCTAAATTATTTTTTACCAAAAAAAAGAACCGAACAGGATCTATTAGGAGTGATTAAAGTGAGTAAAATGACTAGGATGAAAACATGAGTTTAAGCATTAACTCAAATGGAGCATTTGATCCATTAATGTTCAATTTATTGGAACAGTATGATTTCGTCAACAGAGAAACTAACTTCATGAGGAGGATAAGAAGCAGAAGACCAGGAATCAGAATCTAACCCTCAAGAAGAAGATAATATTCAAGTCGAGAATATTTACAACCTGATTTTATGCCCGAACTCGGCAATTTTTAAAGGAGGGTGGGCCGTAGTTAATCCAATTAGAATAATACTGAAGGGTCTTTGAGAATCTTCAGGCAGGAGCATGAACTCCAGGTGAATCGTCAATTACCTAATTCTAGACTGTACCCAGAATTCATTGACCATCCTTTTATTAATTAGTAGGATGTAGAAGAAGAAGAGATTGATTATCAGGCTCTGCTTGACGAACCAGATTTATTGAATTGTTCTAATGAACTTAATGAGGGGATGAACATTGAAGATGAAGAAAATTAAGGGAACTAGAATTGATAGGCATCTACCAACTATGATTTATATATGAACAACACTAATACAAAATGATATAATTGCTATATATGCAAAATTTTAGTGGGTTGTTCATGAGTCTTGATTCTTATCCAAGTTTATATTGAATTATATCTGATTTAAGGCAGTGATCGATGAGAAAAAGTTTTAA
>CASCJZ010000139.1:0-28737 GCA_949152475.1 Terebella lapidaria
AAAGTGGCAATTGTGACTGCCTCATCAACAGGAATTGGAAAGGCAATAGCTGAATAATTAGCTGCCAATGGTTGTCATGTTGTTATCTCCAGTAGAAAACAATAACATGTTGATTAAACTGTTGCTTAACTTAAAAATAAGGGATATTCAGCATTGGGAATTGTATGCCATGTAGGGAACAGTCAGGATAGAGCTAATCTGATTACAAAAACAGTGTCTTAATTAGGTAGAATTGATTATTTAGTTTGTAATGCTGCAATATCTACCTTATTTGGTAACTTTTTTGAGGCTGAGAAGAAGAAAATTGATAAAATGTGGGATATCAATTATCATAGTGTATTTTATTTAATTCAGTAAGCACTCCCCTATTTGAAGAAACAAAAAAATAGTTCCATTGTTAATATTTCAAGTTATGCTGGGTATTAACTAGAATCTACCATTGGGCATTATAGTATCACCAAAACTGCTCTCATAGGTTTATCGAAAATGTTGGCTAAGGAACTGAAATATGATGGGATTAGAGTAAATTGTGTTGCTCCTGGCCTGATTAAGACTAATTTTAGTTCAGTATTGTGGGAAAAAAATGAAGAAGCAGCCATAGAAAATATGGGTGTTAATAGACTTGGGCTACCATCTGATATTGCCAAAACAGTGAGATTTTTATTGTCAAGCGATGCTGAATATATTACAGGTGAATGTATTGCAATTGTTGGGAGACCTATTTCTAGACTGTGATCTTGATGTTCTTCAAATATGATGAATCATAATAATCAAATCATTAATAAGGAAAAGTATATAGCAAATAATAGAAGTCGTGGAATAATTAAATCATTTCAGCAAAGGTGCCCAAGAACATTATTCAAACAGTTGGAAGATGAAATAGCTGCCCCAACAAAAGCCCAAATAACTGATAACCAAAGACACAAGCAACTTTTCAATCCAGAAACTCCTTCCCTCCAACTATTGAATATAGTCACTCCAATAGCACAGAGAGGAGCCATGATCCAGAACACAATCAATTGTGCTTCCTTAGAAACTCCCCACCAGTAAACCAAGACCATTCCAATATTAAGATTTGTAGCAGCAATTACCCAGCCTAAGTAAAATGCAAGAGAATTTCTGACCAAAATAACACCTATAGTAAGTCTTTCTTTCGGAAGGACTCCCATTTCAGTCCAAGCCAACAGACCTATTGGAATGATAGCTATAAGAATTAAAGCACATGAATAGACAGCTGCATCGGTCCCAATGTTGAAAATGTTGATCCAAATAATGAGCAATGCGCTATTAATGGTGAAAAAAATGTGGGTCTTTAAATTCCATGTATTGAAGATCAGATTGTAGCAGCATGCAATGAATAGAACAGTGAAGATGGCTGCCCAAATGGTGAAAAAAAGACCTGGAGGTGTTGTATAGAGATTAAAGGCATCTGAAACTTCTCCAGTTTGTAATCCAACCAAGTAGTTGACTACAACTGCTGCAATATAAATCAGAAAGGTCGCTATTCTGATTGGCCATGATAACTGTCCCTCAATACCTACCTTAGTATCTTCTAGGACGGCTACTTCTTCATCAAATCCTGGGTTTGTTGGTTTTCCTTGATTCTATAACATTATTTTTTTTATATTCTTTTCTTCAAACATTCTATTTGAATGCTAATAACAGAAATATGAACAGAAAATATTCTATTTATTTTTTTATTGAAGAACAACACTTAACTACACATAATGTGATTCGGATGTTGAGAAATAAGTCAGTATTCTTCTTTTGATATGAAATGCATGTATTTCAAATATTTTTAAATTACATATATGCTCTTACTTAAGAGTTATCTATCAATCAATATAATCTGTTACTTTTAAAACAATGAACTCAATTCCGAAGTGTAATAAGCACCACTTTCCTCAAAACAACAACTCGTCCATGCAACCTCCTCGGAATAAGTATATAGACTTCCTGAAGCACGAACAAAATCTTGAAAGAGAGCAAGTTCAACTGTCTAACAAGCAAAAATATGAAAAGGAAAAGAAAAAAAATAAACAAAAACTGAAACATCAACTAGAACTCAAAAAACATGAATTAGAAGAACTAGAAAAAGAAAGATAAATTAGGCATAGCTAAGAGAAGAATGGCACTGATCTAGCACTAATCAAACAAGAACAAATAGAAAATAGATAAGAATAAAAGCAAAAGGAGAGATAAAAACAAAATTAGAAAGCAAATGTTAGGTTTCAGGTAGCACAAGCACACTACTATTAAGAGTCAGAGAAAAATAAGGCCAAGGATAGAGAAGCCTAGTATAGGTGGAAAGTATGCCAATAGTTCAAAAGGATGGCCAGACAAAATACTGGGAGATTAGGAAAAAAACAGATTAGCATCAATAATTTCAAGACAGAATAAGTGTAATTTACTTAGTTTCGCCAAATATTAGGAAGAGAAAGTTATTTAGTTAATTATCCCCAACACACTGGCAATCATAAGTTTAATAAGACTGAAAATACACTTTTAATAGAAAAGGAAACTGGAGAGAAACACAATACAGGTAATAAATAAAAATATTTAGCTCTAAATCAAGCTGCTCAAATGGAAGCAAAGCAAAGAGCCAAGTCAGCTCAGAAAACAGCTGAAAAACTGAGGCAAGACAAGGAAGCATAGAAAAGAGGACAATAGGCCTATTCAAAAATCAACCGATAAAAAAAATACAATTAATTCATGAAAGCAGCTGAAAGAACCACTCTTGAATATAATCAGAAGAAAATACAAGCTGGAATCAACAACCAATACATGTATTTTTTTAAAAAATATTTTAGTGGTATTAGACCTTCAACAAAGGGGCAAATGGAAACTAATAAAAAACTAAGAAGTTAAAAAGAATTCTAAAGTCTTTTTTTGAAACCAAAAAATCCAGAAGTATATTGTTGTCAGGCCAATGCTTACTTAATGGCACAAGTCAGACAAAATTAAAATGATTGGAAAGGGAAAAATCTAACAAAATAGAAACCAAGGGTATTTGTAAAGAACAACTCATTAGGAACGAGTGTAAATGCTCAAATTTCAAAAGGAAAATATTCCTTTGATAGCTAGCCTAAATCCTAATTTTAAAGAGGGACTCAAATGGTAGGTTAAAATTACCCAGTTACTTAAAATAACCTCAAAAAAATTCATAGTTAAACAAACCAAGAAAAAGAAGAAGATTTATCGCCAGAAATTATAAAAAAGTACCATGAAAGCAAAGGATTATCTCAATATAACCATATGAAGCTTACTAAGCCATAACAATAATTTGAGAGAACCATGCTTCCTGAGGGAAGAAACAATGAAGAGAAAGTGAATAACAGATCCATGAATGATGTCCAGTATGATGAATCAGAACCATAAGATTCACTGAATTGATAAATATACACATTATAATCATTACAATTCTTCAATTTTAGTTGGATCAGTTTGCTTAAGATACTACTTAAGGTATAGGCGTTATTTGCCTCAAAGTTATATTATCATTAAGCATTATTGTAGTTTAACTCACCAAATGAAGTCTCAGCCAAAGTCATGCTATGAAAGAATGTTCAATTTTAAAAACAAAAAGACTACTATTCGCAAGCATAATAGCTGTCTTAAATCATCTCCTGAAACTTAACTTCATAGTCAAAGCAAACCGATTACTTTAGCGAGATCAAAGCTAGAAGTCTCTAGAAGTACTTAATTGACAAAAAATATGAGATAAAGACAAACTTTTTCAGCACCTAAAAACTTTAAAAGGTCAATTCCTTACTATGAACCATTGATAAAGAATGAAAAAAACAATATCTTTCAAAAAGCTGTCACCACCATTAGTTTAAAACAAAAATAAACAGCAATGAAACTTGTTGAGGCAAAGTTAAAAAAAAGTCATTGTAGTTTTCCGAAAAAAATACTCCACAGAAGATTAAATCAAGAAGGAAGCAATCAATTATAAAGTGCTATCGATAAATAACCAGCTAAAAATTTGACTTTGTTAGAGCAAGCACAGGAATTAGCTTATAGCTTTCCAAGAGGTAAAAAAGCATAATTCATGAATCCCAAGGAGTTTTATGGAGCAAACCAATATCTTATTGATTTTTTGCCTAACTACTGATTTTACATAATTAAATTCCTATATAGAATCAAATATTCATATATACATTGATTTTAAGGCATAAGTTATTTTCACATTTCTTATGTTGTTTTAATTCTATTAACTCCTTTTCTAAACTTTATATTGGGTTGGTTAAAATGGACATAGTTTTTAGGTCTATAGTATTGAGAAGAAAGAAAAGGAATGCTGGAAAGCTGTATTTAGGAACTAGACTGTGGTATTTGATAAAAAGCATTATTTTTTTGTTCAAAACTGTTCCGTGTATGAGGGAATGCTTACCTTTTAGTGGTGTAGAAAAACTAGTTTTTATTTTTCACAAACTAAGGTGCTTTTGTGTATGTATGAGCACTCTTAGGAGTTATGTTAGTGGAAAAAATCTTAGCAAATTTTGTTGGCATTTGCTCCATTCTGAAAGGGTGATCTTTCTAGGTTGAAGGAAAAGATTGTGGGAGTTCCCTCTCAGTGAGTTGGGTTTTCTCATTGTTTCCTTTTGTGAAATGTAAGTATGAATGATTTTTCTGTCTATAATCAGGTCTAAATTATTATTTTCTACATTCTTTCACTATCTCTTCATAATATAAAGGTGTTTTAAAACATCTGTGGGGAATCTATTCCTATCTTATATCAGCTATTAATAAAGAGGTCATTGGAAATGAAAAATATTCTTCTTACTCAGGGATATTTACTGTTAAAACTGGTTTTTTCGATGTCAAATTTTGTTCATTAGGATTCTTCTTTATGGATACATTATGCTCAGATCTCGTCCTGATAGATTTCGATGAGAGCAATGGTTGTGTAGCCTTTGGAAAAATTCGAGTCTTAATACTTTTTCTCTTATTATGCTCTTTATAAAGATAAGCAAATTTGTTGGCTAGCTCAGGTTTATGATCTTTCATCTTAGATTTTTCAATTTTCATTCCTTCAATGGTGTTATAGCTATTTATTCCTTTCGTTGTTTATTTGTTGTGAAATGGTCTAAAAATTTTGTGGTCAAGTTATTATTCTTGATGGGTTTATTTCTCAATAATTATTGATGTCTGTAGCTTGAATGACATTTTAAATTTGTTCTTTTCTCTTGACTATTCCTTCTTAACATTATATAACTATTAACCTTTTATTTCTTCAGTCTCAGAATTTTCCAGTTCTTCACTGATTTACTCAAAAATGGTGAGATTACTTTTCTAATTCTTTTGAGAAATAACTCTACCAGATGGATTTATTGGTGGCTTACTTTCAGAATTTATACTCCCACTTTTTAACTTTATATTTTGTTTGGAGAAAAAATTGTTTGATGTAGCAGCATGTCTTTAAGGTTTTGTACTACCATAAAAGAAGTTGACCTTTTAGATGTTGGTGCTTGACTTGTTGTGTACTTCCTTGTTTATTTTTTGATGATCAGCTTATTTTTCCCCTAATATTGATTATTAGGTAGGGTAGAAAGTATGGTGTTGGAATTAAAAATTTTTTTATCCCTTCTGATTTTGAAATTCATCAATAGTAAGTGGTTTTAAAATTGACTATTCTTCAAAACCAGAATTGTTGACTTAAGTAATTTCTGGGCTAATTCGTTTGTGTTGATCTTTTGCTTATGGAAACATGAGAAGTTTATTACTATTCTACTCTGTTTATTTTGTTAGCCTTTCTTATTTCCTATTTTCTTCTAAATCCTCAATGAATTTTGTAAAAATGGAAACAAATTCTCTGTATTTTTTAATCATATAGACAGCTTATTGATAATTAGGTTGCTTGTTCTGGAATTATTTCTTTAGATCAGGTAAACCATCAATTGTGCGCATCTCGACCATTTAAAAAATTTCCTTGGCATATTCCAGATTTTTATTTTTTATCACATTTGGCTCCTTCGACAGTTCAAGCAGAAGAGGGGAATTAAGAGCAAAATTAGAATTAATCCATACCTTAGTTCTTCCACTTTCATTGAGTCCAATACATAATTAATTGGGTTTGACTGGCCCATATTTAGAAGAAAGGATATTATATCCCTTAAAACAGTTTTATAAGATATCCAAAGCTTCTATTTCAGAAAGTTGATTCATTTGAGTAAGTCTAGTAGGTATTCTTTAAGTCAAAACATAACTGTACTACCCTTTTCTACCAAACAACTCAGTAGAACTGGCTATATGATATACCTGAACTAGATACTAACTGTATTGGTTCCGAAAATAGTAAAGATCAAGGTCAGACTGCTTGATTTAGTGAGAAATCTTATATACTTCGGCTCTCAAGTCAACCACCGTACTTTCCCAAATTTAACAATAAAGTAGTTAATCTTTCAAATACCAATTCGAAGGATCATAAGAGCTCTCAGTCTTCTAATCTAGCAGGGCTGACTACATATTTCCCATTGGAATAAAAATAAAATATCTTCACTCCTGGTGATTAGAAATTAAAAGGTAAAAATATCGTTTCAACAATCTTGCCCCCTGCTTCCATAACATCAACATAGTTTTAATTATTTGATGATTAAATGCTTCTCCACTTGAAGATTGAAATTTAATGCATTATAAAATCTTTTAAAAATATTTTTCTTTTAATAAATCATTACCTTTAATATATTTGTTTGTCATCTTTGTTGTTTGAGTCAATAAGGATAGCTTTGATCTAAAGATATAGAGTATCTGCTTTATTTTATTAAGAGGTAAGTTTACTTGAGAATTATAATTTTTCAAGAGATAATATGTAATAATCAATTGAATAGCAGCCACTGGTAGTTTTGTCTACTTTTAGTCATTATAATAAGCTCCTATCAACCTACAATCGGACTTAGTTCAATGGAATAATGCCATTGCTAATGGTTCTCTCTAAAGACTGTCGCTATGGGTCCAAATATCCAATATACAAACTCCTTCGAGCGACTGCTAGAATCTACCTACTTAATTAAATCTAAGGAGTCTTCTTTGTCTACCTTATTGAATAAACAGGCTGGAGTATCAAAGAAAAAGTGCTCTAATTGAATACTGAGACAGTTAGAGATATCATTAGTTCATCTATTGAATCCATCGAATATAAGTCACTCATTCTATACTTGCTAGTTTGCGGATATACAGTCAAGTACTACCTCAATGAGGAACATCAATGCTTCCTTGATGAAGCTTGTAAAGCATGTCTTAATTTCAAAGGAATATTCCAATCATGGGTAAAAAAACATGCCAAAATTGCATCATCAATCAACCTTAAAATGGTTAATAGAATTTATAAAGATCTCTATACTCAAACTAGGCTCAACAACATTGACTATAATCTTACTGTTGATGCTATCATTCAAATATCACCAGCTTATAACTCAGATAAAGAAAAAACTAAGGATATACAACCTAAAAAAGCTAGAAAAAATTCCTTGACTAGTACTAAAGAAAGTAAAAAGAAAAGCCATCAAGCTAAAACTCAGGAAATTGAAAATAAATTTTTACATCCAGAATACATAAAAATGATTCCTTCACTACCTCAAGAGACTGAAGTTGCATTTATGAATCCATTTTCTGAGTTAAAATTGAGGAAACTACCAAGTGATTGCCCCATTCCCTTCCCAGAGCCATCTATGGATAATTAAGACTCTAGTGAGTAGAACAATGAAATATTAATTAAAGAGGCATTAAATCATGATAATTAAGATGTCAAAAATCATTCAGCATGAGCGTTAAAGTATTTTCTAAGACTAAATAGAATTGATCATTCATTAGTTTGAACAACAGTATCAATACATTAATATTCTGAAATTGTAAACATTTGAATTTTAGGCGTTTACAGTGAAGTTGAATTAATCACTTGTTTGCATGCACCAGCACCATTGCTGGAATCTTAGTAAAGTGGGAATATTTTAAGCTGATTTTAAATGGGGCTACTTTTTAAAATTCTATCTAGAGAATATCAAGGAATTTCAATCATTATAAATCCTCAAGATTCCTTGTTTCTATATTTTTTTCGAATTTTTTAAATTTAAATGTTGTCTACTCGACAAGTCTATTGTCTACTTATCTTTGGATTCTTTATTATTCATAGTATAGGTTTCCCTTCTGGAAGTTGCCTCAAATTATCCCTTGATGGCGAAAAGTGTGAAGAATGTATTGGAAACTACCATTTAGAATAAGGATAATGTTACATTGATATTCTAGGCTGCTAGAGTTATACTTTTGGGAACATTTGTAACTCATGTCAAAATCATTATATTTTGGTCAACAATTTATGTTGTGATAAAAGGTGTTTGGCACAAATTCTTAAGAGACACCAATCTTAAAGCAAAAAAGTGATTATTTCCACTCATTTTAATGTTATGAGCAAGATAATTCCCTACCTGTCTACTAACTATGTTAAAGGAGCACTATCAAAGCTAGTGGAAATTGAACACAAAGTCTTTGAAGATGTCGATAGATATGTGCTTATATATGAGTTTTATTCAGGGATCTTTAGTCGCAAAAGAGCTATTGTAGATTATGAGAAGACTAATGGGAAGTTTGTGGTCGTTGATTGGAGTCAATTAGCAGCAAATGAAGATTTCCTTGAGATTAAGGCAGTCAAACTTGATACTAAATTGTATAGATCTGTTTTAGGTCAATTTAAGGATCTTTATGATGGCTTAGCACTTAACTAAAAGAAGTTCATCATTAAAAAGACTGACTACAGCTAGATCACTGAATATGAGATAGCTTCTGAAAATTTTGAAAAGGAAGTTCTGGAAATTAGAACCCTATATCATCTAAACGGAAAAACTGTTCTTCTAATGAACACTGTTTAACCTTTACCCCATTTTTAACCTTATAAACATCGCTATTAAACTGAAAGTGCAATTACTAAAAAGGAAAAGGAATCAACTATTTTCAGAAAAGTGATGAACTTAGTTAGAAATAACTAAAAATATCATCCTGAGATTAAAATAGTTGTGTAAAATGCCAATACTCGCCAAATTATAAATTTCAAGATGGTTATTGAAAACGAATAAGAAAAAGTTATATTCTTTATTGGATATATGAACAATAAGGCCAAAGCAGAGATCTTAGATGTGAAGATAATCCCCAAAGTACAACTTAAGCCGCCAGTATTGAGTAAATTGACCAAACAAGAATAGAAAATATTGGATTTCTTGGAGAAAAATCAAAAATTATCCTTTAAGTCCTTCTAATTTATTGAAATATGGAGTTTATCATTTAGAACCTTCAATTAACTTACAGTTCTAGCTAAATTGGACCATTCATATTTCTATTTCTACTTGAGTGCAAATATTGATCAATCATTGACTTATTTAGGGAAGAAATTTGTTAAGATAGCTCTTGAAAATGCCAATGGAGAATATGCTATTCCTAATCCTTAAAAATTTGAGACCAACAGGCATTCAACCCTTGCCTATTTAGGTGAAGAAAAACCAGAAACATCAGGTGCTAAAGTTATTGAAGATAAAGTGAGATAGTTTCCACTTGTAACTAGAAGAACACTAACCTTAAGGCTAGCTACATCTAAAGTCAATTATATAGTGATGTTTTTTGAAAATGAGACCAAAATTTGGGAGGAAACAGTACTAGAGAAAAATCTAGAAGAAGAAACTAAAGTTGAAGAGGAAACTAAAACAATCATAGATGAAATAGTTTTACCTGAATGTGAAATATAGCCTATTCTTGAGGAGAAAGTCAAGTATCAGAAGTTAAGGGCTAGTATTAGTGAATATACTGGAGTTATTTAATAGCTAAAAATTGTTCGAGTTATTTATGGGAAATTATTTAGTTCTCTGAGAGAAATCACTGTAGTGACCAAAAAAGATAAAATCTACACCTATTACTATTTGATGAAAAATATAGAAACCAAATAGTTCAGCTTTCTGGGATCAGAAACTACTACTTTACCGAGAAGAGATCCAAAAACACAAAAAATACTCATTATCAATGCTGATAAACAAGTTAAGAATGAACAAGTAGCTAATGCTATCTCAAAAATCAATAAAGAACACCCAGAAACTCTAAATTCCAAAATTAAAAAAATAACTGTAAGGAATTTCCCACGAGGACAAAGAATTGTTGTCAACTATAGGTTTGAGATATCTTTATTCCGATTTGTTTTGCTCCAAAAGAAAGATACATTAACAATCATTGAACTAAAAACTTTACGTTAAGGGCTCAAACCACTGACAGATAAAAATAAAGCATAAGAAACAGTAGTGGAGCAGGTGCTTGAACAACTAGAGGAGGAAGAGAAAGATGAAGAGGAGTCGAAACAAGAAATCTGTGAGGAAGACCAAAAAGTATAGAAATACTCTAAATTAAAGAACTACATCATAAAGAATGCCAAAATTGATGACTTTAAGATCTTGAAGGTCTGGAAAAATACATAATTTGTAAGCTTTTATGAAATTACAGTTGTCATTCAAATTGGCAAAAAATATCGATACTTCTACATTCTGCAACAAAGTGCATCTGGACAGCTGATTGATTGGGGCTCAGAAGAAGTAAAGCAACTTCAGGCTAAGGAAGGTCAGTATATGTATTTAAACAAGGAAATATAAATTAAACCAAAATAGCTTAAATCAGATGTTCTAAAATACCTCAATGAAAATCATCCAGACACTAAGGGACGAACAATCACTAGAATTTTAGTGAGATCATTTCCTAATGGAAGATATCGATATAAATTGATAGTCAGATTAGAGACTAAAAAAGTTGTTTATGTGATTAAATAATCTGATGAAAGAATATCTTTTTTGGAGTCCAAGCTCATTAAGAATAATCTAAGTCCTATTTTAAAATAGGATACAAAAGTCTAATAAGAAGTTGTTGAGGAAGTTAAAGAAATCATTTAAAATACCAAGGAATAAGAATAAGAGGAATAGTGTCCAGCACCTGAAGTTGAAAATAAAATTGAATAACAACCAGAAAAATAAGTTGAATCCCCTGTTATTGAAAAACATCGAAAATTGTTGGAGATAATAAGGAATAATAATCCTACAGTCGATTCACTCACAATCTTACATGTCTGGAATAATGCTAGAAGATTTAAAGTATATTAGTAAATCACTGTTTTGGTTTAAGGCACTTAAAAAGTTTATTACTTTTTCATTTTGGGAGACAAAAAAACTGGAGAAAGACATTACAATGGCAAAATAGAAAAGGAAGGACCACTTGTTAACAAAAATTCAAAATATATACTTCCCAATAATGATAAAAGCAAAAATAAAAAGTCAATTCAAGATATTCTAGAACACCTTAAAAAGTAGCATCCTTTAGTAGCAGATAGTGCAGCAGTAGTTACCAAGGTTTGGATGAGAAAATTCCCAACAACCACGAGATTTATTATTAAAATTAAGTTACAGTAACAGAAGGGTAGGTATATTGTATTAAAAAATTAATAGAACTATAAGACAGTTGAAGTCAGGTAGTGGAAAGTTAAGAACCAATAATCAAAATAGACTACTGTCGAGGAGAAATAAACCAAAGAAGAAATTGCTTAGGTGGTTGAAGAAGTTGTTGAAGAAGTATCTAATCCATAGATTCTAATAGAATGCTAAATCCCAATACCAAAGAACTAGACACTCGTGCCTGAAAGTCCTAAACCACTAGTGAATCATAAGTATATTAAATTTGTGGAATTGGAAACTAGTATAGACCTATCAAGCAAACTTATAAGATTGTGGAAAAAATAAGCCTTCTAGACGTATGAATAATTGACTTTACTTTTTAAAAATGGGCCTAACTTTGCTTATTATTACCTTAAGGAGGATTTATCAACAGGAAGATTGAGTTTCTGGGGTAAACAATAGACCTTGCATCCAAAAATGAAAGAGGATAAATATATTGTCCCAAATCCACAATAAAAACAACCAGTTGAACAATATACTAATGTTTTAGAGTATATCCATGAGAAGCACCCAGAAACTACCTCAGGGATATTGAGAACCATTTTTGCTAGGTTGTTTCCTAATTTAGAAAGAATAACTGTGAAATATAGACTTTAAACAACTGTAGTGAAATTCATTGTACACAAAATAGATAGTACCTATTAAATAATTGAAAGTATCACCCTTAAAGAGAATTTGAATCCTCTGACCAAACCTGAAAAAATTGAAAAAATCACCTAAGCAATTGAAGAAATCATTGATGAATAAGAAGAGATTGAAAAAAATGAAGAAAAAATAGAAACTATTTCACCACCAACTCCTTAAAAACCATAACATAAACCATCTGATTCCAATAACGAATAGGAAAAACAATTGTTGGAACAGATTAGATCAGAAAATAAAGAACTTAATGATTTGGCAATTAAACAAATTTGGAGAAGAAAACCATTTATAAAGTTCCAGGAAATTACGATTTTAGTCAAGAACAAACAATAATATTGGTATTTCTTCTTTGAAAAATCACTCTAATTTGGGAAATTTAACTGCTGGGGTTATCAAAAAGAGACTAAGACTCTTGAAAGTGGTTAGTTTAAACTACCAAACTCCCAGAAAAATATTCATGCACACAAAATCAAATCTATCTTACAGCACATTAATGAATAATTTGCTGAAACCAGTGCAGCACCCATTACTACCATTAAACAAAGAAAATTCCCATTAGTTATCAGAACATTGATAATTTTTAGGTTTACTGATAAAACTGTAAGGTTTATCACAGTAGAAAGGGATAACAAAGTCCAAATTGTTGAGCATGCCGCTTATGAAATCAACTTAGAGCCAATTACAACTCCAATAGCCAATGAAATTGAATTAGTTCAAAACACCCAAGCAGATATTGACATTATAAAATTAGAACAATCTTATTAATTTAACCAAGAATAGGTTCAGCTCAATACTGCAGTTAGTGATGATGTGCTAACTTAGTAGACTAGGGATCAATTAGCTGAATTCATTTAGAAACAAGAGGGTCTCTAGGATTCATAGATTACTAAAATATGGTATAGAGAACCTATTTGTGGTTTAATTGAGTATACCATTTTGGTATCTTTGACTGAAACTAATAAGTACGCCTTTGCTTTTGTTATTGCTCTAGAAACAGGATCTATGCAATACTTAGGTAGTCAAGCAACTTCGTGTGAAGATTCTAATAAGATTGATATACCCAATTTAGGCCGAAAAGTCGATAAGATCAATAGAGCAAATGCAGTCCAACATTTAAATAAAGTAGTATAAAGTACTAGAGGGAAAACAGTTATAGGTGCCTTTGTTAGAAAGTTTCCAACTGGTAAAAGATACTAGTTGTTTGTGAGATTGAGCTCCTCAATTGATCAGTATGTCATCTTTATTTCGTTGAACAATACCCCAGCAGTTTATGCACAGTGTACTGCTGCTAGTGGATTGAATAGTCTTGAAGAAAAAGTAGAAATTCCAAATGAAGGTTCAGACAAAGATCATGAATAAGGTAAAGAAATAATTGAAACTGATATTGAAGTCATTGAATGTGCTGTAGCTGAAGTGGTTGAGCAGAAAGAAAAGGAAACAGAAACAACTGTGAAAGAGGAGTAGAATATAGAAACATGTAAGGAAGAAATAGAAAAAGAAGAGAAGGAAATCCTTCCAGAAGAAGAATAACCATAATAAGAAGAATAACAGCTAGAAGAAGAAAATATAGAGGAAATCACTCCCATAAATCCAGAAGTACTACCAACTATTGAGGAAGTTAATAAGTATTTAGTATCAGAAAAGCCATAACTCAACTAATGTTAATTAAGTGAGCATAATGTTGATAACTTGGCACATGGGCAAACCTTTGAACTCAGCTACTCTAATGGAAAAAAATAGAAAATATAAGCTGTAGTCATCTGTATTGTCAACCAAGAACAAAAACTATAATATGAGATTGTTTCATATCAGAAAATTCCAGAAAAAGAAGAGGAAGTAGATGAAGAAATCATTAAAGTGGAAGAAAAAACAAAATCAGGATTTATTCCAGTTGATCCAAATGTTGCTTTATTCCCAGAGGCTCTTTAGCTATTAGACCAAATCACCCTTCAGGCTTCAGAACAAATTTTATCTGATGAACAAGCAAGTGAAATTCCCCAACCCATTGTTGAATACTTAAGAACCAACTACGAAATTGTTCGTCATAGCACCATTATCAGGATAGTCAGGGACAGCACCAATGCAAACAAACAGACTTATAAAATCTACTTCTTTGAAGGGCCAGCTGGAGACAGCAGTCCATTCAAGGTCTATGAAGCTTATCTGATCTACAGCACTGAAGCCATATAATCCCAGGTGTTCATGAACAGTTTCAAGGTGGTGATTGAGAACAGCCAACTGGTTGAAGGAGGAGCTTCAGATTAATCCAATGACAATGTTGAAATTGCATATGGGTATAAAGTGATGGACTTGGTAGAAGTAGAGAACAATGCAGATGTAGCCGTGATTCTGAAGGAGATCAAGAAAAGATATGGTGAGATGCTAGAAGAAGCAGAAGTCAGCAAAGTAGAATACCTGTCATTGAAGGATGGAAGAGTCAATTATGAAATTGAATTCCAGGGTAAAATCAACTCACAACCATTCACATTCAAGTTTGTAGTGTTCTACCAGCCTGCTATTCAGAGAGTCTTGATTTTGAATTCCATTGGAAAAATGCCACCTCCAGAAAAGAAACAACTTTCCACAGCAGAACAGAAGGCAAACAGTGTCTTACAGAATATCATTCGCAGTCATTTGGTACAATTGCACCCTGAAGAAATGAAAGAAGGTAGCTACAATATTCTGGGAGTTGGTCAGACTCAAAGTGAAAGTGCAGTCCTTTACTACATCCAGATCAGCAACACTTAAAATGGGAAAAAGTACAAGGCAACAGTGAAAGTGAACAATAACAACCAGGAAATCAGTGAACTGTCATGGAATGAACTGGTTGAAATCAGTTTAGACCACTACAGGCTGGATGAACATGAGAAGATATTTATCATGAACTTCCAAAAGCTTACCAAGGAAGAGCTTAAATCAGATACTTATTTCAACATGGTCTTGAGCTATACCAGGCATGAGGCTGATCTGTGCAAAGATGGGAAACTACTCGGTGCTGCTCTTAAACCTTCTGGACTGGGATTCCTCTACAGAATTTTCTTCAAGCTTCCAGATGGACAACTGTTCCAAGCTGAATTGTATACCGAATCCCTCTCAGAAAAAATAACTCTGCTTGAAACCAAGAACTTGACCTTTGTTGATGGCTTCACAACTCTTAATTCCCAAGATCAAGCTTTCACCCAAGTTGTTGATGGCCTTCTCCAACAAACTAACACCACTGGAAATTATCTGGTTCAATCAGCTGAAGTCAAAGACTTCCTTTATGGAAACTTGTATAAAATTGTCCTTGAAATCACCACAGCTGAAGGTCAAGTTGGATATGAAGCTTTAACTTATCATGATCACTCCAGCCAACAATTAAACTTACTTAAATGGAAAAAAAATATTGAATTTGAATTAGGCCAGTGTCTCATTAGTAATAGTTAAGATCCAGATTAGTGTGTTAAATGTGTTCACAATGCACCAATGATTGGTGGAAAATGCACAGTTGGTGTGGAAAATTGTTATTTCTATGATGAAGCCTCAAAGGAGAGCCAAGTTTGTATTGAATGTTCTGAAGGTTTTTCAGTAATCAATGGAGAATGTTTTGAAGACAGTAGTATTCACAAAATAGCTATTTGTGAGGAGATTTGATGCACCAATTCCTGAATATTTTAAAATTTAATTCATTCTACTGGAAAAAGATTAAGTATCACATTCTCTTCTGTAATAATAAATGAAGAAATTAAATCAAAATATTTCCTTTTTAATTCCTCTCCCGACATGAACTCCTACTCCAACAAATATAGAGCCAAAAAAATAGTTTTTATAAGTGTTCTCAATGAGTTCAATGACTTTTTGCATGATATTTTCTTGCTTTTCCCAAGTGTTTCCTTTGATTTTACTCTTTAACTCATAAACCCAATTTTCTACTGGGTTTAGCTGGTAGGATCCTTTGGGAAGTTCCAAAAGTTTTACATTAGATTAAGGTAGCTATTTAAGTATTTCCTTGAGGGTAGTAAAGAAGCACCCATATTCTCCAATGATATAGTTTGTTTTAGGATCCCTGATGCTTGAAATAACTGTTTTAATAAATTATTAATGATTTTTTGAGCTAAAAAATCCTGGTTTAATTTCATAAGCTTTGATTCCCTTCAAAGATAAAACAACAACTAGACTTACTGCTTCTGAGTCAGAGGCAGTGAGATTTAAATTAGGTTTTTATTTATTTTTGATCCAAATTAATTCCTTAAACTGTTTCTAGCTAATGATGATTTCATGAAGGAAATACACAGTATGTCCTTACTCTGTGATTTGTTTATATTTCTGACAGTATTAGAACCTCTGTACTATAATTTAAGGGGTATTTATGGCTACTGGATTGTTCTCTAGTTTGACTCTTTGATAATTCAATTTCTTAAGATAGTGATACAAATTCATTCTATTACTTTTTTGCTCCTACTCGCAACTCAGATTTAATCGTTAATTCAATTTAAGAATCATCTATTTTTGAGTTATAAATGGATAACGCTGTAATATACCTTCTAAAATTTCCATTTTTTCTCGAGTCTTATTGGTTAAACTGTCTAAGTGGTTGGATGTTGGTCTAGTTTGTAGCTTAGTAAAATATGTAGATAAGGTTCTGTCATAGCAGTAATCTTTATAGAGTTTATTAAGGGTAGTTTTTCCAATTTTTACTATTTAGGAGAAGCGAGTCATCGCTTAGTTTGTTGAATGGTATTTTTTAAATTTCCCTTCCTGGAACGAATCAAACATTCCAATGATTAAATTTAACTTTGCCTCAGTTAGATGGCTTGATTCATTAATATTACTATTTTTTTCCCTTCTAAGACTTTTTTCCGGATAGTTTTTATGCTTTTGAGGCTGTATTTTGAAAGATTAATTTTTTTAGGAAATCTTCTTAGAATAACTTTTTTATTTTGTGCACTATTTCATGATGATTTTAAAAGAAACTATTTTCTTTAAATTGTTTTTTGAAACCCGTCACAATTTTTCCTGCTTATACTAATTAAATACTTGATAGAAAAAGGAAAATATATTCATAACTAAAATAAACCAATAAAACTGTACATATTGTCAATTTTTAGCATTTTCATATTCAATGAAAATAAAGCTTGAATAAGATTCGCAATTTTTAAGTTCTTGGAGACACCAAATACAAGCATATAATCCACCAAACTACTTCATAATAATGCTGAATTTATATATTTGAATCAAAATGAAATTTTAGACCAGAGTTTTAATGGTATTGCTCATGCTCTGCATGAACGTCCATTCCTATATAGATGTGCCACTGACCATCAGAAGGGATAAAAGCTCTATCAGTTATAATATGCCCATAGATATTAATAGCCACTAATACAACATCACCATATCCCTCAACAATCAACACTAGTATATCAGTCCTCTCAAGCAGACCTAAGAGTCAAAGAAAAAACATAAAAATCATAAAAATCCAAAAAATCTCTTTGGAACGATGAAAGTTTCATCCCTAGAGGGATATACATTCGAAGGATGGAAAAGATATTTTATGGAAGCCTTGCTTTATATATAACAACGATACTAACATGATATAATCATCAATCTAGACTGGATTAATCAACAATAAAGCCCCAGTCAGCTTAGTAATGGACTAATGACCCTAGGACCCAAACTTAAATAGAATCAATGGTATTAGGAAATCAAAAAAAATACAGATTATATCACTGAAGATGTCATTGCAATCTATCATGCAGGTGGTCGAGAGGAGAAGGAAAAAGCTCGACTGCAATTGGGAGGATATGAAGATTCATATGCCAATGGTGATAGAACTGGAATTCTATTCTACTAAATTCCATTAGAAGTAGAAGAAGACTATTGGAAAATCAAAGTCAACAAAGTGATGTGTGTTCGTGAAAAGAATGGGAAATGGGATTAATTTATCACAACCGTGGCCCCTTTAAAATTGAAACTAACACTGGAATCTAAAGAATTAGTCCTTCCTACATCTTCTAAGGATTAGATTTAGAGGTATTTTGAAACAAATTCTGCCAGTTGCTCTACTGAAAACAACCAATTCTCATGTAAGAACATGAATGCCATTGACCTTTCATTGAGCATGTTTTCCTTTCTAGTTGAAAATAATTTTCATTTGAATATCACTTTGTATGATCTAAGGTTAAACTATGATGAAAAGGATAAAGCAACCACCTTTGCCATTAGATTTTCTCATGACTAAAACTAATTCCAAATTGGATAAGGTTTATTGAAAAGTTACTATTTGGTTATTGACATGACTAAACAGACTATGTTATATTCACCAGTTAACCGCTTTTCTGACAGTTTATTTAGTACTGTATATATTGTGCGATTTTTAGTGGGATTTCTATTATTTACTGTAGTAGTAGCTTTGTTTGCTGGAGTCTGGTAAAGACTGAGTGATCCATTTAGAAGAGATAAGTTGCAGTATGGACAGGAAGGAATTCGGCTTGTTTCATACCAAAAAGCACAAGAAGATGATGATTGATGATATAAATTTATTAACTATAAATACTAGAAAAATTTGTGAAAAATAAGTAAAACTTTTAAGAGACATTCATATGGGATCTTCTAGAAGTGAGCTTTGCCAAATTATTACAGAAATTTAATGCATTTCATTTTTTAGAATGCAGTTTTTAATATTCTTTCAAAAGAAAATCTCGAAAATTCTAAATTCTTTAAATCCCAAAAATTCCATTATTCTATTATCAATTTAGAAGACTTACTTTAGAAATGTTTTCAGCAAGACAAGTTTATACCTTGATCCTGATTGGGTGCTTTATAGTATCCATCATGAGTTTTTCTTCAGGAAACTGTAAGAAATGGTCCAAGAATAAATGCAAGAAATGCAATGAAAATTATCACTTAGAAAAGGGACAGTGTTACATTGATATCTAAGGCTGCCAAAGTTATAAGTCTGGGAGCATTTGCAAATAATGTGAAAAGGATCATGTGCTCGTTAACAACATTTGTTGTGACTAGAAGTGCATGGAAGAAATTACCAAGAAAAAACACAACATGAGGCATCCCATCAAATCCTTCTCTAAATTTTAGCCTTTTGAATCAGTCTGTGATGATAAGTAGGAAATTGATAAAAAAGAGAAAGAATCCCTTCCTTTCAAGAAAGTGATGAGTTTAATCCGAAGGAACTCAAAATATCATCCTTCTTGCAAATTAGTCTCCTAAAAAGCCTACACCCGCCAAACTATCAATTATAAGGTAGTTGTGGAAAGTGATAAGGAATAAGTCGAATTTTATGTCGCTTATATTGTTCCCAATGGACATGTTAAGATGCTTGATATTTGCTCAAAGGCAAAACCTTCAAAATCTAAATAGGGATCTCGGAGCTCTCATGGAAAGTGGAGGAGAGGACATAAAGACAAAAAGGATTCTTCTTCAGAATCTTCTTCAAAATCTTCTTCAGAATCTTCTTCATAATCTGACTCAGAAATTCCTCCTATTGAGCCAGCAGATCTTCCATCTCTAGAGGATGCTAAGACATACTTACTTAGCCAAAAGCCAGAACTAAGCTAGATTGAATTGCTTGATAGCCACATAAATGATTTACCTCATGGAAGGACTTTTGAATTAATCTATTGTGAAGAAAAAGGAAAATACATTGGAGTAGTAATTGAGGCTACTATTAATTCAAAACAAGAAATAAAATATGAAATTCTATCTTATGAACATATGACTGATTATGATTATAATCCAGTTGATCCAAATGCTGCTTTATTCCCAAAGGCTCTTTAGCTATTAGACCAAATCACCCTTCAGGCCACAGAACAAATTCTATCTGATGAACAAGCAAGTAAAATTCCCTAACCCATTGTTGAATACTTAAGAACCAACTACGAAATTGTCCGTCATAGCACCATTATCAGGACAGTCAGGGACAGCACCAATGCAAACAAACAGACTTATAAAATCTACTTCTTTGAAGGGCCAGCTGGAGACAGCAGTCCATTCAAGGTCTATGAAGCTTATCTGATCTACAGCACTGAAGCCATATAATCCCAGGTGTTCATGAACAGTTTCAAGGTGGTGATTGAGAACAGCCAACTGGTTGAAGGAGGAGCTTCAGATTAATCCAATGACAATGTTGAAATTGCATATGGGTATAAAGTGATGGACTTGGTAGAAGTAGAGAACAATGCAGATGTAGCCGTGATTCTGAAGGAGATCAAGAAAAGATATGGTGAGATGCTAGAAGAAGCAGAAGTCAGCAAAGTAGAATACCTGTCATTGAAGGATGGAAGAGTCAACTATGAAATTGAATTCCAGGGTAAAATCAACTCACAACCATTCACATTCAAGTTTGTAGTGTTCTACCAGCCTGCTATCCAGAGAGTCTTGATTTTGAATTCCATTGGAAAAATGCCACCTCCAGAAAAGAAACAACTTTCCACAGCAGAACAGAAGGCAAACAGTGTCTTACAGAATATCATTCGCAGTCATTTGGTACAATTGCACCCTGAAGAAATGAAAGAAGGTAGCTACAATATTCTGGGAGTTGGTCAGACTCAAAGTGAAAGTGCAGTCCTTTACTACATCCAGATCAGCAACACTTAAAATGGGAAAAAGTACAAGGCAACAGTGAAAGTGAACAATAACAACCAGGAAATCAGTGAACTGTCATGGAATGAACTGGTTGAAATCAGTTTAGACCACTACAGGCTGGATGAACATGAGAAGATATTTATCATGAACTTCCAAAAGCTTACCAAGGAAGAGCTTAAATCAGATACTTATTTCAACATGGTCTTGAGCTATACCAGGCATGAGGCTGATCTGTGCAAAGATGGGAAACTACTCGGTGCTGCTCTTAAACCTTCTGGACTGGGATTCCTCTACAGAATTTTCTTCAAGCTTCCAGATGGACAACTGTTCCAAGCTGAATTGTATACCGAATCCCTCTCAGAAAAAATAACTCTGCTTGAAACCAAGAACTTGACCTTTGTTGATGGCTTCACAACTCTTAATTCCCAAGATCAAGCTTTCACCCAAGTTGTTGATGGCCTTCTCCAACAAACTAACACCACTGGAAATTATCTGGTTCAATCAGCTGAAGTCAAAGACTTCCTTTATGGAAACTTGTATAAAATTGTCCTTGAAATCACCACAGCTGAAGGTCAAGTTGGATATGAAGCTTTAACTTATCATGATCACTCTACTGAAGAGCTTATTTTACTTAAATGGACCAAAAAACATTTATTTGAAGAAGGTGTATGTGAATATTTTGACCCTAGCAATCCAGAAGTCTGCCTCTCATGTCAATATTATGCTCCAATAATTGATGGAAAGTGTACAGTTGGTGTGGAAAATTGTTATCTTTATGACTAAACCCAGAAATTAAATCAAATTTGCATTTAATGTGATTGGGAATACTACCTAATAAATGGCGAATGTTATCCAGATTCCGATGTTTGCAGAATTGCCATTTGTGACGAAATTTGATTCTTAACTCCTAAATCTTTAATATCTTATTCATTATAGTAAACTTTATAAAATATAACTATTATTGATCACAAAGCAGAAGCTTGATTAAATAATTATTAATTTGTGTTTTCGTTAGGATACATTCCTATCCCTTCAAAAGCGCTGATTTCCAAGCTCTTTTCTGTACTCTTTACTCCCATTAAAGTATAGTTTCTTCTCATTACAATTGTTGACCCTAATAAAATCAAAAATACAATGTCTATTCCCATACAGTATCCTAACAATGCCATGATCACAGCAGAAAATTTTGATGTGATACCAATTAAACTGATAAAAATCAAGATAATCAATAGAACTACCAATATTGCCCATATAATCACATTTTTCAGAGGTCTAATATGAGGGCTCCATTAGTTTTTATAGTCATATGTTAAGTTAACCTATTCATGGCATTGAATACAGATTGGTTTAGAATTTTGGGGGTTAAATATACCATTTTTAGACGGAGTGTTTGATGGATAAGTGGAATGCACCTTCTATTCATTTAGTGATATCGCCCCTTCCTGTTCAGTTGCATTTTTTGTATTAGTTGATGGTTCCTAGAGACTAATTGCTTGATGTTCTATTTAACCAGGAAAGTAATTTAGAAAACATTTCCGATGGTAAAAAAATTTGCAATTACAAACAGAAATTGAACAGTTATGAATTAAAATGGTCTTGCACATAGGACATTGCTGTCCAATTTTGTTACCATAGTATTGAGGATTGAAAGGATAAGGTTCTGTGGGTTTAGGTGGCCAGAATATATCGAACATTTTCTAAAATAATCCGTATATCAATGTATAACGGAGATTGGCTTAAATTCAAGATTTATAAAGTATACAATTCAATGTATCACTACTCCAATGATTATCATAGTCATTTGGAATTTCAAGTACTCAATATTATACACTTTATATTAACTATGAAACTCAACTAGTTAAATTCCTCTAAAGTTATTTCAGTATCAAATAGTTATTAAAGCAGAAAGACTCTTTCAAAATAATGCACAAGGATCCTTTTTCTACCAAAGAGAATTCTCTTGAGACACTTCCTAAGGATGGTTCCGTTCCTCCTAGCCCCTTAAAAACCTTTAAGGAGAACTATAAATAAAGGCAGTTGGAAGAAATTACTGAGAAATAAGATGACCCTTTTCAGGCTGTCATTAGGGAACCAGTCTTTTAAAGATAAACAGATATTAATGATCCCTTTAAAAAAAAAGTGAGAAACTTCCTAGACTCATTTAACTCCTAAGAGTTATTATGTGCTTATTCTTAGTTAGACAGTTAACCAGTCAAAAAAACTCCAGCATCAACTGTAAAGTTAACGAGGAAAGCAAAGGTAGTATTTTTTATACTTAGTCAAGCAATAAGTAATAATTTCAATCGAGAATTCAAAGACCCATTCAGGAGAATGTAAGTTAAGTATGATTAAGTTAAAGTAGGCCATAATTTTCCTCTTCCAACCAGAAAAATCGCCAGCAGTTTTTGATGGAAAGATAACTACCGAATTTTGAGTAATCATGGTTGTACATAGATATGAAAACTCATCTATCAACAGAAGAATGAACTTAGGGGAGAGTCTATAATCATTTGCTGGGAATGGCCCTACTCAACTCCAAAGGAATATTAATAAATATAAATAGGTTCTCAGTGATTATATTGGCTATTATCAAAGATACCTCAATAATGAAAAAAAATCAAAAGTTCAATCCTACTAGAATAGGTAATCTCAAAGAAAACTATCAATTATTAAAGCTTTTAGAATGCCTTTTAAGAAGAAAAACCAACAGAATTTTGGTGGACTAAATAGCAACAGCCTTACTAACCATTATATATGCAAGTACATTAATAGTGAAATGAAATTGTTTTTCTATGAACTACAAGAACAAGCAAATAATATGAAGTAGTAACAATCAAAAGTCAAAGCCTCCCACAAGATACCCTTACCTAAAGATGATGATTTTGCTCCTAGTGTAGAATATGATCGCATCAACTCGAGAATCTTCATGTATTCCAATAAGAGTAATGAAGTGGTTGTAATAGGACTCAAAACTAAAGAAATTGTATGTCATTTTACAGTCAGAAGCAAAAGATACAATCCAACATTATATCTACATAGTGTCAAAGGTGTTAATTTCTTATTAGTAGTTGGTGGATTTGAAGTCATCTCTAATAAGTCAATTGATGGATGTAAAAATATTGAAGTTTTTTCAATTGATAAATGGTCAATTGGTCTCAAACAAAAAGTTATTAAACTCAACATAGGTAGAATATATCCCATTATTATTACCATATCGTATTCTTTTGGAAATCCTGCCATTTTGATACTAGGCGGAAACACTACAGGATCTTATCAAAAAAAAGGATTCTTTGGTCAAGTAACTAAGGAAGATTTTTAAGCAAAAAAAGCAATGCCACATGATATCAATATAGATTTTGAAAAAGATAGAGACATTAACTTTTCAACCAACCAAACCGCAGCTATGATACAGTCATCTCAACTGTTGGACCTTATGAGTAGTGAAGATGCAGAACTAGTCTCATTGGAGAGCTTCAGCATTAGGATACAAGATCCAATGTCGTTGTATAAGGGATACACTATTGTTCAAAAGATAATTTCTTCCAATGAAACTAGTGAAAAAATTTAATTATTACTTCCAGGCTATGCCAATTTTTATCTCCTGAAAGTTTTTGAAAGGGAAATTCATATCACAAAGACTAGCCAGCAAATTACAAACCCTAGAAATGAAGGTTATTCTCAGCTGGAACTCAATTATTCTCGAACTAACAATGAAGAGCAACTGTACTGCATTAATGAGTAAGGAGACCTATAAACTTGCAATCTCTCAGAAATGGAAGTTACAGATAATTTATGGACATGTTTTCCTTTCTGGAGAAGGAATTGATTCACTGTTTTCAATAAGATAGATATACAGTTTAATATTAATATTTTAGTCAATTACATCATCATTATTGTATATGTGCCTAATAAAATAATAATTATCAAATGAGTTACAATCTGAACATTCTTCTGATAGTTCTAATATCTTTTCTGCTGACCTAAGCTGACAGTTTTGTTTCCCATTCATGTCCTAATTCATATTTCTTTGATGTGCAGCACTGTGAAGCATGCTTAATCAATTGTGTATGCACAATAGAAAATACATGTGCAAGCTGCATCAGTGGTTATACTTTATTTAAAGGCTAGTGTATTCGTTGTCCTCAAGCATCAGAAGGAATTTATGGATAATGCTCCTAATGTTGCTCTAGGGAGACTGGAACAATATTGGCATGTATTGATTGTACTCCAGTGACAAATTCATTCTCTTTCTTATATAGTGGGCGTTGCATCAGTAGTGCTGGTTGTTTTGAAATAGACAACAATGGATTCTGTTTAGAATGTATTTCTGGTTTTTATGCTTATGACAATCAATGCTTTATTTGCGATAGATCATGTGGTACTTGCTCTGATTCAGATCATTGCTTAACCTGTGCTAATGGATATTACTGGGCTGTTGCTGCTAATGGTGGTTTATGTTTGGATTGTCCAACTGGATGTGCAACTTGTGATAGTACTACTACTAGTATATGTTTATCTTGTTTATCCTTTTACTATCAATTTGGTGATCATTGTTTACAGTGTCCAACTGATTGTTCTGCCTGTGCTGATGGTTCAACATGTACTTCATGTTCAGCAGGAATTCTGGTTTCGAATTTATGTATAAAATGTGATGATACAACCTATGGAGGTAGTACTGGGTGCTTGAATTGTCAATCTACCAATAATTTTATTGAATGTACTGAATGTGATGATCTGTACTATTTGGATGCTAATAATGGAATCTGTCAAAAATGCTCAGATTTGATCACTGGGGCACAAAGGTGTCAAGACTAAAATACTCCAACTCAATGTCTGGATGACCATGATGCAATTCTAACCAATAGGTACTATTTAGTAGGAATAGCATGTGTAGCAAACTCTAAAAATTGCAAAAAAATCGTATCAGTTGATGGAAACTGCTCATAGTGTTATCCATAGTACACCATTTCTAATAATGAATGTACTATATGTCCTTTCACTGGATGCAAGACTGCTAATTCTTCAGTCATTAATAATACTTGTACTTGTACTTAATGTGAGCAGGGCTATTATTTAAGTGGTGCTTCCTGCTTAACATGCTCCCCATCAACTTGTTCAGACTGCTCTAATGGTATCTGTATAGCATGCCAAATAGGCTATTATTTGTCATCATCTAATTGCTTTTCTTCCAATGCAGCTAATTGCTTAGTTGCAAGTGGTTTATTTACTTGTACAACTTGCAATAGTAGGTATTATTTAGGAACCAATAGTATTTGTTACCGATGTCAGCAGAACTGTATAGCCTGTACAGATAGATTTACATGTACTTAGTGTTCTCCTTCTTATTTGTTGTCCTCTAATTATTGTGTTGCTTATCCAACTAATTGTAGGTAGGCGATAAATGGAACTTCCCCTGTAGCCTGTAGTCTATGCTAGCATGGGTACTACCTATTTGAAGGTCATTGTTTATAATGCAAGATTAAAACTGGAACAGTATGATATATTATAAATTTAGTTATCAAAATGTGTTGGTCTTTGCCCTATTGACTATTATATTCAGGGCTTGCTTTCCATTTCTGGATGAATATCATGATAATTCCATAAAATTTAATTTAAATAGTTCATTTGAGGAGAATCGATCAAATTTGCTATATTTTTCCTTTTTCCACTTTGATATTTACCTTTGTCAATTTTAATTTTCCTTATGCTTTATAATCAAAATTGCAATCATGATTCTCAGGCATTCGATGTGAATTACAGAAAAACATCCCACATCTACATTATACTCCAAGTAATTTCAATTTTTTTTTACAGATAAAACATTTTGACTGATCTACTTCTTTAATTTATTGTTTCAGGTCTTATGGTTCTTTTGAGGGGTGTTTTGGTGATTTGGAAAGTTCCATATCTTGATTAGGGTATTTCCTGCATATAAGCAACCATACTGTTTAAAGCAATGCGAACAGAGTCCATTGAAATCTTCATGACCATAGAAATTCTTACATGATTTACACATTGGGGCTTGCTTTTCAGTTTGGCGACTGTCTTAAATGTTCATCAAAAATGTTAAAAATTAAATACTTTCTTTAAAAGTATGCTGATTTAAAAGCTATTTTATATAGGATGAGAATAAGAAAATATGTTATAACTTATAAAAACTGAACAGTAAATTATTTTCCCATTTTAAGGATAGAATTATGATCAAGAAAAAACTTAACTTGGAGTATTAAATTTAAGGACTCTAAAGGAAGAACCTTGAGGGTAGTTAAAATAAATATAAGAGATTTATATGAGAAAAAATTAAAGAGAGAACTTACTTGATTATGAGAATGATTTACAATTTATTAATTGAAATTTTGAAACTTCAAGATGCAAGATATCCATGATGCCAAAGTGGTCATCAAAAAGAAATAAATTTCCCAGGAAATGGAAGCTGAAATCATTGCAGTCGCTAAGTATGCACTGGAGAAAATGCACACTGCCCAGGAGATAGCTTCACATCTGAAAGATTAACTCAATCGAAAATACAACGGTAATTGGCACTGCTTTGTAGGTCGGAACTTTGCTTCTTATGTGACTTATGAATCTAAACATTACATATATTTCTATATTTGGCAATATGGGTTCCTGGTATTCAAAACAGTCAAAAATGGTTGATATCAATACAAACTCAAATTACATAGAATTTAAACAATAAGTGGAAGTTATAATTTTTAAAGCAATGTCTCAATATGGAAAATCCCAATATTGGGAACAAAAGTATACAGTGTATGCTCTATATTCATTTAGTGACAAAGAACCCTTTGATTGGTATCAAAGATTCAGTGAGCTGGAATAAATCATCACCAATACCATAGATGCCAATATGAGGGTCTTAAATGTGGGAGCTGGTAACTCTCGACTCAGTTAAGATATGGTTGAAAAAGCTGGATATATTAATATTACCAATATTGATATTTCTTCCGTTTGCATCAAGGCTATGACTGAAAAATACAAGGAAAAAGCTTAAAATCTTAAATATTTATAAATGGATGTGAAAAGTATGAGTTTTTCAGATTAAAGTTTTGATGCAGTGATTGATAAAGCTACTCTTGATTGCATTTTAGTACTGCTGATATTATTATAGTGTGACTAAGATTCAACCCTAAATGCTACCAAAATGATCTCAGAAGTATATAGGGTTTTAAGTCCTTCTGGTATCTACGTGATTATCTCATTTGGACCACCCAACTCTAGGCTTAAGTTTTTGAAAAAGCCCTAATTGAACTGGTAAGTGGAAGTACAAGAGATAGCAAAGCCATCAACAGTAGCTGAAGATTCAAAAATTGGATTACACTATATTTATCTTTGTAGGAAGAAGTAACCAGAATCATCAGATTGATCATTAATATCAATGAGGCAATTACAATATTTACACAAGGGTAAAATTTTCTATCATATTTATTTATCTGTTAATTGTGTATTTATGTTTAAAAAGAAGAATACTTATCGTTATATTTAATCGTTGGATGCCAGCTCATCATAAACCATTTCTCGAATCTCATGAAAATTTCAGTGGATGGAATTTTGAATCAACCCATTATGATATTGGCCTTCTTGCCAATTTTAGTTCTAAACTACGTCAATATGAGGCTTAGTTTATCAATAAAGAAAAAAAGACATCTAAAACAGCTGAAACACTACCAGCAAATGAATCTAAAAAACCCAAACTCAATGAAAATCTCAAATTACCTGAACTTAAAACAGGAAAATCATTATCAGTATTACGTGAGCAGCAACTCAATAATAATATTTCTAATAGAACAGAAAGAAATATGGAAAACATCAAAAGCAAGAAAAAATCAATATCAGTGAATGCAGCAAAGCCGCATGCAATAGTATTTGATCCACATTATAAGCCTTGCCTCCGGAAAAGAGAAAGGTATAGAGAAATCTTTGGCATCAAAGAAGCAAGAATCAGAGAACTTAAAACAATAGGAAGGTTATGAGTGATTGAATATTCTTCTTAGTCTTGAAAATTACGAGTTATTCTCTATTCCCTTAGCTCTTT
>CASCJZ010000140.1:0-16459 GCA_949152475.1 Terebella lapidaria
AACAATTAGATAAAAAAGATGTACTCGACAGTGAAAATGATTCTGCAATTATTCTTCCCCTTTATTCACCACAACAAGCAAATTAACATCTAAAAATTATAGAAAAAGTAGTTAATATCAATATTTATTCCCGAAAACAACTTAAGAAATTTAAAAAAAGGAGCAATAACATTAACACAACCTAATGCAGATGTAGATATTTCTTTTAAAAATTAATCCTCTTATTAAAAAACTTTCAAAGTAAGTCATAAAGGCTGTAACAATAGGAAGTAACGTTTAGCTCTTCATCTTCTCCAAGACTTTGATCCCTTTAAGATTAATTCTAAGGAGAATAAGCTGCAATATTTACTTAAAAGGACAACCAAAAGGCTAAAATCTGTAGAAAGGCCTTGAATTGACATTTTTTTGACTTTCAGTCACTACCCTGTTGATCCATGGTCAGATATAAACAAATCTAAAATTATTATATTGTAGATAGTATGTGATATGTTTTGGGTTTTAGTATTTACTGAATCGTTTTTAGATTATAGTGTAATTGAAATACATGTTTTTAATTGGTAATTAATAAATATATTCTCAATTCCCAGGGCATTTTTAAGTCATGAATTCGAAAATAGAAGAACCAAAATCACCATCATAAGAATCCTTCAGTGAGAATCTCATTAAAAAGACCAAAAATATTCGAAAAACTGGCCAAAAAAAACGTGTTACAATGGTTGTCCACACTCTCTGCATATACTACACTAAACAAAATGGGTAAAAGGATTGTATTCTTCACAGAAAAATAGCCAAAACATCCTTGGAAAATCAAAAAGCTCTTGATCGATTCGTGATTAGAGGAATCGAAAATCATAAAGGTTCAGTTATCAACTAACACTACAAATTCACTGAAAGCCATAAAAGTCCAGAAATTCCAGTACAAAATTAATTCTATAACCCTTATTTGGTGTTAAATCATCTTCAGTCACAGATTTTCATGCCACAAAGCCATCCTTGACATTATGATTCGAAAAATCTCGTAAATTTAAAATTAATAATTTCGATTCCTGAGTCAAATATGATTTATAATCACTACAGGCAGGACGATTGACTTAAGTTAGACTTCTGCTGCATTGATATGCAAAATGAAAATTTAACCTAAATTGAAAATTATGTTTTATTGAAATTAAGAGATGTTATGCAACCTACAGTTATAATTTTACTTGATCGCGGATCAACTATTTTTAAGTCACTATTCATAATTTATCAGCCAACTCTATGAAAAACAGAGTTGTGAGAATAAGCCATTAGATTATGTGTTATTAATAAAATGTCTAAGAAAAAATAAATTTTGATCAACAGTTAAATTTCATGATATTTGAGACTTTAAAGATTATTAACAAATTTGAAATTTATAATTTCATAGTAAGTTACAAAAAAAAACTCTTTACAATGGTTTGCTCAAGAAATGGACTATTTCCTAAAAAATCACTTTTGAAGGGAGCAGAAATCATAGAGCTAAAATTAAAGAAATTTGAAAAAAGTGAAAATGGGGAATTCTATAATGTAAATCAGAGTTGAGAGTACACTTATAATACTCTTAGTAGTTATTTCAATTACTTTTAGATATTCAAGCCAATATATAATCACCTATGATATCATTCAAGATATTATTTCAATTGATCGAGTGTTCTTTTGCTATGCTCATAATTTTTAATCAGGGGATTAATGCACCAAATTAAATTCTTCACATCAAAGTGTTTTCAAAATGCCCAATCATATCTGTTGCTTGAAATCACATTAATTCTAAATAAGGGACGATCAATTTCTTTCCAGCCTGAAGGCTTTTATTAAGGCTTTATATTTTTTAAAGGCTCCTATGGGTTAGTTCAATCCCAATTGCATGTATGTTCTTCCTTTTCTGCATTTATGATGAAATTATGGAAATTTTTACTCTACAACAACAATTTTTGATAATCTAAGCTTTCTATAATCATTGTTTTTGACTTGTTGATAGGATATTCTCATTTGTCTATTGATAATATTTTGGATGTCTTCAAGAGTTTTTTCTAATTGTCGTAGTTAGTGCTTATTTAATGAAGTCTTTGAAGGAGTTGTGGTAAATTAAAATTCTCTACTGAATTCAATCTACTTCCCATTCAGACATATTTCTTTATGCTCCACTGATATCCTTAGTTTACTGGATAGTTAATTTTAGGCAGATTTAATGGTTTTAGTAATGAGTTGATATCCTTACTTCAAAATCTAAATATGGTGCCTCTTTTTGAGAGTATCTGGTCCACCTACAATCCCAACTGATATATCCTTTAAAGAATCAAGAACACTCACATCTAATACATCAGTGTCATAGATAACTTGAGTTATGAATTTTTCTGAGTTAGTATAGATCCTAGGAATTTTTATACTTAACACCATTAACGATTCTATTAGATGTTGAATTATTCAGTTAGCCTCTATTCCTACTTGATAGTACCAGAATTTTAGGTGATGTTAATTGAATAGTAGGTGAAGAATATAATTTATTGAAGGGAATGTATAAGAAAGATCTTGTTTGATTGATATTTGCTAAAGTTGCGTTTCCAAATGTTTTTCTTTTGGTTGATAGTGAATTTGGAAGGGATAAAACTGTTTAGTAGGAGATACTAAAAGATATCTGATTAAATAAGAGATTTGTATCACTATTAAGAAACTTAGGTGTACATGTAATAATATTAGAGGAGACGAAACTAAAAGTTTAATCTATGAAATTTGAATCTCAATACGAATGAACATAGGCATCATCGATCAACTATATAGCCTGGCAACTCAAAGGACGAGTTGATGAATACTTGCAATAATATGACCAATATTAAAAATTATGGACTTGAGATCCATGACTGGAAAAATCACCTAGCAGACGAAACCAAGGATTTTATCTACCTGTGTCTATACTCTTTGATTTCCTTCCTAGTAACTGTAAATTTAAGGTTTTTAAGGAGTCCATCGATTCCCATGCTAATTTATGCTGTCAATAAATTTTGAATATAAAGTAGCAACCAAAGATAACTACCAGTTAAATTATATTATTGGAAGAATTGACTCATTGACTAACTATTCAAAGCTATGAAGAAGAGTAGACAATATAATCAAAAATGCTATGCATGGACTAGGGTATTGGAATCATAATAAGATGATTATAATTAAGCCGCTCGAACTTATCTTAAATCTCAGCAGAACACCCACTATATCAATAGTACGAACATGCATCCAAGGAATTAGAGGTCCTACTCAATAAGGGACAGTATTATAAGAGATAAGGACCCACTAGTTCTATAAAAAGGAATCAAATACTCATTAATAATAAGAAAAATTAACAAAGTAATTTTTTTGAAAAAACAACTAATGATTAGCCACCAACACAGCTCCCACTCCTCCTAATATATATCCTTTAACTTTCAAACAGCTTTTAAGGAACTAAATCGATTATATAAAGATCTATTATTACTATTATTATGATTAATTAATGGATATTTTGAGGGAATCAATCAATCATTGTTTCTGCTGCTTAATTTCTTTTTCAAATAGACATACTAGCAGACCTTTTAGTTGTCCTTAACTGCTCTCATCACCTTAAAATTGGAAATTGACCATCCTTCATTCCTATAAGTTCGAAAGGTAAGCACATTAATTCCCTAATTTCCTTCCACAACCATAAATTGCTCTAAAACTGTATTATTTCGAGGTTTCGTATCTATGGATAATACCTTTTAATTATTCCAAAAAACAAGAACTAATCTTGT
Organism: Terebella lapidaria; assembly: GCA_949152475.1. NCBI lineage: Eukaryota > Metazoa > Annelida > Polychaeta > Terebellida > Terebellidae > Terebella > Terebella lapidaria. Next base: position 3,780 of record CASCJZ010000140.1, read on the forward strand.
TTCATATTATCCTCTGTTGGTTGCCAAGTCAAAACTTAAGTAATATGTTGTTTTTGCTGGAAGATCTATTTAATGACTTATTCTATTGTAAAACCAGTTGAGAACAATGACCTTTTGTCCTTCTGGCCAACCGTAGTTAACATCTTTTCCATTTTTAATTGAGACAGTTCGATTCCACCCAAGAAGCTATCCTTGTACTATTGCTGATGTTTTTCCACTTTCAAATTCAACATCTTTAAAGTCACCATTTGTGAAGAAATTGTGGTGACCGTTCAAGTATCTCTTAAGCCAATAAGGATCAATATACATTCTCTTCAGTTTTATGTTATCTATTGCGGGTCCATATCCACGACCAAACATCAAGAATCCCAAGGTATTCATACCCTTTTTAGCCTCAAGGATCACCTCTGCAGTATAAATTTTATGCGTCTTAGTTGTAAGGAACTGAAAGTGACCATTCCAATAAAGCCCAAACGATACTTCCGGCTGTTGCATTGCTGGAGCATAATTATACTCAGCTAGATAACAGTCATTTGTAAGGTTGATGTTTTGCCACATTCCTTTGTTAAGTGTTCCATCAAGGGAGAGCACTTGATTTTCTTCATCCCAATATGGTCCATAGTGTCGGCCCTTACCTATTTAGATTTCTGTATATTCCCAACCAGGAACTTTCACAGTGGAATCATTGCTAAAAATTTGATTGGGTCCAGTAACAACTGGTTCTTCAAATCCCCCATTAACAACAAACTAATCTTAGAAGAATTGACGGTCTCCATTGATTACAGGTCTCCAAGGTGCTGGCTTACTCATGCTCATAATGATCAGAACTGCTAAAAAGCTGAAATGAATACTGCTTCCCTTAAAGGATAAGATTGAATTTTTCATGAAAAGAAATTAAATTTATTGATTATTTTTCCTAAACAGTAAATTCATATGTTCCCGCTACAATTTTTCAAAAAAAAGAATTAAAACTTAGTTAAATTAGTTCCTTTCGGAAACTATGATCTCTTTATAGTGTTTTCTCTTTCTTTAGAGATAAATTTTTCTATGATTAAATTGTTCATGAAAAGAAATTAAATTTATTGATTCTTTTTTCTAAAAGTAAATTCATATGTTCCGCCGCAATTTTTCAAAAAAAAAGAATTAAAACTTAGTTAAATTAGTTCCTTATGGAAACGATGATCTCTTTATCGTGTTTCTCTCTCTTTAGAGATATTTTCTATGATTAATGTTCTTTAAAAGCAAAATAAAAATCAATTATCGAACTAAATTTGCTCAAGTGCTTATTTTTGAGCTGTCTGTTGCTTAACCGAACAAGATATTCATTAGCACTGTCTATTTTTATGAATTGCAATATTTATAAATTTTATTTCAGGTTCTTATTTTGATTATGATTAGATTATTTCTTCAGCAAAGGTGTGAATATTGTTGTGCTAGTAAAGTATTAACAATTTCCTCCTGAACCAAAGATTAACAAGAATTCTAGAAAAAGAAAAATGCTGCATCCTGATAAACAAAATCACATAAAAGCACCCGAGAAAAGATGTTCTATTGATAGTGGAAGAAAAAGTCATCTTAAATAAAGAAATGTTGCTCAAATATGGTCTTAGTGACTTTTAATAGATGAAAACTTAAAACTGTGCATAGAATAGCACTAGACAAGATTAAACCAACAGTCAAAACCAATCCAGCAAGAAAAAAGAGGGAAGAAATGAGTAAATAAGAGTCTATTCTAGATAAATTAACTATAAAAAATACTGAGTCAAGAACAGACTAAGAGAATTGTCTAAAAAATACTGAGCCAAGAACAGACTAAGAGAATTGTCTAAAAAATACTGAGCCAAGAACAGACTAAGAGAATTGTCTAAAAAATACTGAGTCAAGAACAGACTAAGAGAATTGTCTAAGTTGCAGCAAGAATTGTTTTTATCTAAGTATATCAATGATATCAGTCATTTGAATTAGTTTCTAAAAACCAGTTCTACAAAATCCCCACTTCCTCGGTCTAGTTCTTCAGCCATCATCTTTATTGCCTCGTCAATCAGTTCTTCAGTACATTTCCCAAACATTTATAACTGCGGTTTCTTATATTCGTCGAAGGATGTTACAAGTCTTTTAAACCTCTCAGTTCTGTTCAAAATTTCATCAATAGTTTCGTCTTAAACCTGTAACAATAGTTTTCTATACATATAAGGATTCTGGTCATAGGTAAATTTAGTCTGATAAGCTGTTTGAGGAAAACGTGGCTTATAAACATCTTCAAATTTCATACTAGAATACTTACCAATTCTATTTTAAATTTCTTCAGCTTAATCCACAAATTGACTGAGTTGTTGTTCATAATCCTGAAGAATTTCCTTATTTTTATATTTTTAATTTTCTAATTTTTCTTATAGTTCAATTTTTTCCAGAAGCATTACTTGTTATTCAAGTAGATCATAAATAGGATACATTATTATATCAGGAAGAAGATGACTAATTTCTATATCTCTATCATAGACCTTAGTCCAATAGTGTTTTAAATATTAAATGAATCCAACACCATAAATGACAATTTTGACTAAATTTAAATCTGAATACTTTTAGCACCAATAAATTTATTGAAGAATAAGGAAAAATAACATATTACCATGTTGGTATTATTTTTTCAGAGAAAGAGATTGAATATTCGACAAAAATAGATAGAATGTAACTAACAGGACTCAGAGCTCAGATATACCTGTACTTATAGGGTAAATTTTATGACTAGCATCACCAGCATCAGTGAGGGAGTTTCTGAAGGTGTACAGAGAAACTACAGAGGCACACAAGAGGATAAACACAAGGCAACACAGAAATTTGGACATAAATGATAATGACGAAGATTAAAAAAATATAATATAAAGCATCAGAAGCATTCACACTTATAAATAAAACTGATAAAGGGAGACAGTAATATTTCTAAAAATTAATAAAACATAAATTATTTTAATAGACATGGCAGGAGGATCTCAAAGCATCATAATTATGAATTAAGCTGCCAGACTCAGGTAGAGCATATTATAAAATAAACAATAATAGCATAAAAAGGACTAAGCAGGTTAACTAAAGCAGTATCATTGAAGGGGAATCATGGAAGATCTCAAAGAAGCATATTAATGCTACATAAACCCAATTAAAAAAAAATAATGGTAAGTGGTTGAGTGGTGCAAGTTACCATTGATGAATAATCTTTGATTAGATATAATCAGAAATATTAAAATATTCATTTAATTAAACAGAGTCTTTTTCATTTCATACTAACATAAGCTATGTTCGGGGCTGTTCAAGAGCAAGTTCTTTCATTGTGTTTGTCAAGAATGATAGATGGATATAAACTGGTCTGTTCACATTTTTCTGAAGACCTGAGCTGTTGTATAAGTTAATTTGCTATCTGCTGGCTCTCACAATTTTATGACCAAGTTAATGTTTTAAGCTATAATACTGAATAAAAGCAAAGACTGAGAACTATATATGAGAGCTTTAGAATCCTATTTAGCTATGAAAGAACTCTAAAAGTGCGAAAGAATCTCAGCAAAGTTCTAACCTCTATCCATCTTGAAGAAAAAAAATTCCAACTGAATTATTCAAATGTTCAATTACCTTAGCCAGCCTATATTATTCATTAGATTGGGCAAGTTTTGTCAGGAATTTCTAGGAATTTCAGATTATTTCTTAAATGTTTTTAAGTGAAATAAAATCTTCCAAGTACATCTTCAATTTTATACAACCCATATTTTATGTTCATAAGGAATATTAGTTGAGTTCATGAACAGCCTAGCTATTCTAGAGACAGACAATGGATTAGCATTGGCGCAATGATCATTTCTACTGTTCTTATATTTTGTTGCTACTTGAGAAATTAATTGTGTCTGAGAAATAAGTACAGCAAACTAGATGAGCTTAAACATTGTAAATAAATTAGGAATCAGCATGCTAAAACTGTAAATTCCGATAGAAAAAAAATTAACTGTCCTAAACTTGGGAAAAAATTGCAGCTTTGATATTCATAGTCTTAAATGCTAAATTTTTTATTGTAGATAGTAGCTGTTATGAATAGTCACAGGAATTAGTATCAGAAGAAATTAATTATTAAACTATATAACTCTGAGTAGACTCACAGCACTAGCTTGTAGCATCAGCTAACACTCCTTTCATTAATTTCCCTCAATCCGGTGATTCCTTAATTAGCTTCAGCTGCAATGATCTGATCAACTTATTTGTTGTTATAATTATAATAAGTTTATAGATAGAATCTTTTTCTACCATTATGGACATGTTTGAGCATCAGATGCGGCCTGAGAAAACCTATTAACTTCCAAGAATCCCATTAAAAACCAACGATCATGAACTTAAAAAATTGAAACAAAAAGTACTCAAGTAATGACATACATCAATTTGGTAGGAATAACTATGAACAATTTCAAAGTGCCAAATTAAAGCATCAATAATCATAAAAAAAATATCAAAGGTTGGGGAAGCAAATAATCGTCAATGAAGAAGATACTCTAGAAGGACCATCTCATAATGAAACTACCATGAAGAATAATTCATTGAATGAACTAGAATCACATTTTAGGGATGACATACTTAGACATGCTCCCATCTAATATAGGAATTCTGAAAAATCAAAAGAATTAAAGAATAAATGGGCTCAGAGTCTTGAGTATCAAATGGAGGAGAGAGATAGGAAAAGAAAACAAGAAACGTTGAGGAAACTTTAGGAGGAAAACCATGTGAATAACTCTCTACAGGAAATATTTAGACAAGAGAAAGAACGTTAGTTGAGACTGAAGCAGCAATTCAAGAAAGATTTAGTCAGTGATTATCTTGAGAGTCAAAAAAGAAAAGTAGAAGCCACAACAATACTCAAAAAAGAAAAGCAGCAGGAACTATCAGAGTTAAGACAAAAGCATTATATGTAAAGCAATAGATACAGTCAACCACAACTAAAAACAGTTGAAACAGTTAATAAAACACCCAATAGTTTCTAAAATATACAACAGAAGAATTTACACGAAAATTTCAACCAAAAAAAGAAAATTTCCCATCAAAATCCATAATACTTAAAGGAGATCTAATTAAGGAGCAAAAAAGAAGAAGCACAAAAAGCTTAACTCAAGTAAACACTAATAAAACAAATTGAGGAAGCCAGAGAGCGAAGAAGAGCTTAGAAAATAAATAGAAACATGAAAGAATACATAACAGAAGACTAAAAAATGAAACACCATCCTATCAACAATCCAATAGATTTTAAAATGTCCAATGATAATCCCTACATCCTTAGGGAACTCAAGGAGGCAAAATCCCTTGATTGAGAACGATTTAGACATAATTAACAATGTTATTGATTGGTCTTTGACCTATTATAATTTTCTATATGGAAGTTTCTCTTGAGGGACTGAAAAATACAGAATGCATCCATAAATATACCAAAAACACTGTTCTTAATCCAAGTTATGAATCAATAAGAGCTACCAAGCTCGGCTATCTGCAGCAAGAAAATTAAATGAAAAAATAAATCACAACCTATTTGAAGAGATAGGTAAACTCAATCATTAATGATGAATTTAAATATGAAAAAGCTAAACTCAAGCTAGTAAATAACCTACCAATGAATTTTAATAGTTCTTAACTTACCACGGATGAAAAATTCCAGAACTACAAAAAGCAACAGGCTGAAAAATAATACCAACGGTATATACAATATATGGATCAAAAATTGTTGAGAGATAAAAAATTAAAGCAATATTTGTCCGGGAAAAAATAGGAGCATTATTTAAAATGTCACCAATCAAGCATAAAACAACAGGAAATAAGATAAAAATATGAAATAAGGAAAGAAGAAAGATTAATGGATCAAGGAGAAGAAGGAAAGTATTAAAATGAAGCAAAGACACCAAGACATTCAATTAACTCATTAGGGAATAAAGGTCACTTAAGAACTATAAGTAGCTCAGAAGAAGTAGAACGTTCTAAAAAACAATAACAACACAGAAATTAAGAATAAAAGAAAAGGATTACATCCTATATAAAGAGAATGAAAATAGCATCAAGCAATGCTTTCAGGAAGGAATTTGAAAGAGAAAATAAAAAAAAGTTTTTGGCTACACAGCCAATTCAATGCTATATAAAAGAGAGAACTAGCAAGGAAGCATTAATGACAGCAGAATTAGAAGCTCAATATGAACAAAAAATGACCAAATTTTAATTGAACTGCTCAAAATTAAAGGAATCCATTCTAAATAATTCTAGAAATACCTCTCTGTTAAGAGCTAAAAGGCACGAAAGTGTCAGAAATATCAAATAAAGCCTTTAAATTTCTCATTCTCAACAGTAACCCAATTTTGATAGATTTTAGATTATTTGACCAAATAGAGAAGAAAAATAGCAATAGTCAAATAAAAAATAGTCAAAAAAAAAGAGACCAAGAATTATCTAATTTCTCCAAACTGAAAAAGTATAAAGTTTGATGATTTAGTCACTACAATAAATTAATCAACGAGTCAAAAGAAAATCATTCCTTCAATATGAAAAAACTCTACAACAGAATACAAAATATCAAGCAAATGGGAAGCAGGGACATGTTATCATCTAGGTAAAGGAAAGAAATTCTTAACTTATTAGATCCCAATGACCAATAGACTCAATAACTAGTAGCTTTTTTTAGTGACTCCAAAGAAAATTATATTAAAAAGAAACTTTCTGGAGAAAAACTTAAATAATCTAAATGTTCAATTAGAAACAAGAAAAATAAATGATAAATTGGAGAGAAACTGTGATGAATAGATCACTGTAAATTTTATATAATCATGCTAGTGGCACCTCCACCTCCATTACATATCCCAACAAGACCATACTTTTTATTTTCATTTTTTAATCCAGTCATTAAACTTTGCAAGATTCTAGCTCCACTCATTCCAATAGGATGCCCCATTGCAACAGCACCACCATATATATTCGTTTTACTAAGAGGAACATTTAATAATTTCATATTAGCTAGTACAACACATGAAAAAGCTTAATTAAACTCAAACAAGTCTATATCATCAATTGATAACCCTGACTTTTTTAATGCACTCTGAGCAGCCTGATGAGGAGCAATAGAGAAGTCAATTGGCTCAATTTCAGCATCAGCATAGGAAATAATTCTGGCTAAAGGTTTTACACCAAGAGATTCCATTTTTTCTGGACTCATTAACACTATTAATAGAAATACAGTTACCAATTGCACATGCTCCATCATTGATTTTAGAAGCATTAGCTGCTGTGATTGTACCTGCTTTTTTAAAAGCTGGTTTTAGGCTTTAGATTTTTTTCTCGTCATATCTTATAGATTCTTCATCTTCAGCAAGTATTTTATCTTTATTTTTTATTGGAGTAATTTCTGAGATGAGGATGCCTGTCTTTTTAGCATCTAGATGTCTTTGGTAGGATAATCTACAGTATTAATCTTGCATTGATCTTGTTAAGTTGAAGTCACTAGCAGTTTTTTCAGCACATAGACCCATACTGAATTTATTAAAGGGATCAGTTAAACCATCATGCTTGATTCCATCAATCAATACACTATCTCCATATCTTAGACCTTTTCTCCCCTAAGAAATTTATTTACTCTTACATTAAAGAGATAAAAAGGAGCATTTGACATAGACTAGAATCCTCCAGTTATGACTGTATCAGCATTCCCCAAAGAAATACTTTGAGCACCAAATACAACTGATTTTAGCCCTGATGAACAAACCTTATTGATGGTTATACAGGGTACATTTATAGGAATTCCACCCTTGATTGATGCCTGCCTTGCTGGAGCCTGTCCTATTCCACCTGAGAGTACATTACCCAAAATGACTTCATCTATTACTTTAGAATCGAGATTGATTGAATCAAGGGCAGCTTTAATTGCAAATCCACCTAATTAAGGTGCAGTAAAAGTAGAAAGGCTTCCTAAGAAGGTTCCAACAGGTGTTCTCTTAGCAGCCACTATATAGACATGTTTAGTGATAGGTTGTTTGGGGTTGTTAAGTGTTAATTATTTTTCTATTCTAAGGATTCGGTTCATATGTTATTTTATTTAATAGAGTACAAATTAAGAAAGTGATATTATTAGATTTTTTAATTGATAATTAAGGATTATTATCATCAGAAGATAGATATTCTTAATTACCTGAATCCACATTACTCAGTTATTTTTTTCTCACTTTTTAGTCTTCTCATTACTTTGTAATTGGAAAACATTACCTTATTAGAAAAGATGAAAATATTATATTATTTTCTTTATGTTTTGGGACATTTTAAAAACTTTCGTTAGACTTATTCGGATTCGAGTCTCATCTAAATTATTTACCAGACTTGTGCTCAATCAAACTCATGATTATACCTAGAAAAGACTCAAAGAAAGAAGAAGAAAATGGAATGGAGTATTAGCACCACCAACACCGGGATTCTCATTGATGCAATATTTAATAAAAAATAATCAAGCAGGATTGCAGAATCTTCATGAGAATAATCAGAATAGTGGTTTAAACAAATACCATGCTATTGATGTAGATACTGATGACAGCTATATTGATCTAGAAACAGTGGTTTCTGAAGAGTTAGACACCAGTATACAAGATTTCGAGTTTGATGTGATGTATAGTTTTTATCTTATCATAGTTCCAGTAGCCATGCACAAGATTTATGAATTCCTAATATTGCTTGATGATCAAAATATTAAAGTATTAAATAATCAAGGAATTTCATATAACATCAATGACAATATCATTATCTTCCATTGGGACAATATCTTTTAATTTTGGCTCAGAACAGGATTTTATCATCATCTTTCGATTGGGATTGGGTACTAAGGCAGATGTTTGCTCGATATCTTTTGATAATTTCTTTAGAACTTCTTTTTGGGAAGGATTTTTGAAATTATTAAAATTTTGGAATTGTGGCCGAAATAAGTCACAACGAGATACTTGAGCATTATTCTTTCTTAACATGTTTTCATCAAATTCTGCAATTTTCCCCTCTAATTGCATAATGTGTGCCTGAAGTTCTTAAATAAATTCTTATAGTTCTCTATGACTAGTTACAAACTTCTCATTATAACTGATTAACTCTTCATTTTTTTCAATAGCTTCATTAAGAGCCTCTTATAAAATTTCATTACTTATTTTTTCCTTTTTCAATAGTCTGATTAATTCTTTATTAGGATTAACAGGGTATTTTTTACTTGTTCCATTAGTAACATTATTTTCTTTCTCTCCTCCATTTTGTTTTTCTAAATTGTTTGTTGACTCCTTTTTATTGAAACCTCCTTCTGATTTAGAGTCATTTGTTTCTCCCTCAAGAGTTTCCCTTAATCTTTGATAATTAACACCATTTCTAATGGCTATTTCTAGTACTTCTAGTTTTTTAAGTTGTGGTAATAGATCTTCATACATGATTTTATATTTATTTTTTTCCTTAGTCAATTCTGCCAGCATATCACGTGTTATATCTTCTCCCCAATCATTCTTCATACTTTGAAGCTTATCTCCTATGATTAATTAATTAGTATCTTAATATTTTTTCAATCTATGAACCACATTAGAAAATGACTCTTCTTTATCATGTAGATATTTTCTTAGATCAGTTATTCTGTTTTCAAATTCAACCATTCTTTCATTATAGAAATTTTTTTCTTGAATCCTAATTTGAGCCTCAAATAATAACATACCATTTAGATTCCTATTTTCATCATAGGTTGTTTTCAATTTTGCTGTTAGAATATTGTTTTCTAAGACTAATTTACTTATGGCTTCATTATTAGGACCTTCATTATTGATTACTCTTAAAGTTTCCTTATTGAGTTTCACTAATTCCTCTAAATCTTCAATATAGGTATCTGCTTTAGTTTTCTCATTAGTTAAGAATTCTACCTTTTTAATAAGACTTTCATTGAGTGCATAGGCATCTTAACCTGAATTAACAAAGCTATCACGCATCTTATTATCAAAAAAAAAAAAATTTTTTTTTAAAACAAATTATATTACATACCCTTATTATGGAAAAAGAAATTGACTAACAATTCCATTCAGAATTACCCAGTAGATTAGATAAATTATCCTTTTCAAGGTGGCATATGTTGGTGGTGATTACTTTAGGTTCTGTTTGGATTTTTGATGGTTATGAGGTGTCCTTAATTAGTATCATGAGTACCTATATGATTAAGCTCTATGGTAATGATCAATATCATTTACTTATTATTGCATATCAAGTAGGATGTATTATTGGTAGTGTAATTTTTGGGATATGCGCATACATTCTAGGTCGAAGAAAGGTTTTTATGGTAATTAGATCTCTATCATAGATTACCTTATTAATATACTTGATTGGAGTGAGTCTATCTTCTATTGATTTGACTTATTGGCCATTCTGGATTGGTAGATTCTTAACTGGTCTCAGGTAAATTTTTATCTATAAATAGTGTTGGAGGGTAATTTACAGCCATTTTTACCGCTATTGATTAATTCTTACCTCCTAGTGTTAGAGGAAGAGTTAATATTGGTATTGATGGTACTTGGCATCTAGGTGGTGCAATAGCTGCTATTATTAACTTAATTATAGGATAATTTGACCATTGGAGACTATTATTTATATTTGGTGCTATTAGTGCTTATGCTTTAGTCTGTTTAAGAAGAAACATACCTGAGAGTCCACGTTGGTTAATAATGAAAGGTAGAAGTCGTTAAGCAGATGTTACTATTGGTAAAATAGAACATGCAGTCAATAATCAATAATATTTTATTAGTGGTCTCAATGAAGAGATTCAATAGGAATAAGATAATAAGAACAATGGAATCAATGGACAAAGTTAGGTCCTTCCTATACATGAATAAACAACCATTAAAACCTATTTTATGGATATTATATTCATTATTTCTGGGATATTCTGTAAGTATCCTAAGAGAATTGTTCTTAGTTTTGTACTAATTTCTTGTCAGGCCTTTTTCTTTAATACTGTCTACTACAAGTATCCAGAAATGCTTAAGTAATTATATTACTTCAGCCAACGTTAAGTTAGTATTTATATGTTGTTTGTATCAATTAGCTCCTTTACTAGTACTTTGTTAATTGGGACATTGTTCGATACAATAGGTCGAAAAATCATGCTATTAATAACATGTACTTTAGTTAATATATTTTAGATGGATTATCTGGTATCATTATCATAGTCATTGGTTTGGTTCATTTAACTTCTATTGAATTAGAATTATTAATATGTTTGTTATTTTTCTTTGCTTCACCTGCTGCATCTTCAGCTAACTTGATAGCTTCCTAAATATTCCCAACTAATGCTAGATCTCTTATTTTATGTATTATTTTTATTATTGGAATGTTAGGAGGTATTATTGGTGTTTGGATTTCTTCACTTATTGCTGCTGGAATTTTGATGTTATTTTCAGCTATAATAGGGTTTATATTTTGTCCTAATGCTGAGAAAAAAAGTTTAGAATAAATTACAAATCTATGATTATTTATTTAACATTTAATTAAATGTTCATTCCTGTTAAAAAAGTAGTTGAAATGACTAAATTTTTACCAAAAGATTTCATTAATTATGCTGAGTTTCTAGAATTGATCAAATATCCACCAGATAACTCTTAATTAGCCCTACTATCCTTTAGTGGTGACCATATCATTAGACTACTGAAGTATTTAACATTATTTCCAGATGATTTCAATCCAATTTTAAGTATCAATCTTTCTTAAGCTTGTTATTCAACTAAATGTTTCTCCTTATCTTCTATGATTCGTGAATAGCCTTCTTTCCTGCTTTCTGACTTCAATGATCTTTTAGGAAAACTTACCTATTAAAAAGAAGAATAAATAGTTCAGGAGCTTATAGAAATAATAAAGAAATCACTTATAAACTTTAAACAGTTAATTAGCAAACATATTGATTTACTGTAGATGCTATAGATTGGTTGTCTTTAATTAAACTTTGTATGTACTTAATTAAAATTAGTAACTAAAATTGGTCTAAAAAATATAAAACTCATGCTTAATCCTCCATTGAACTATCGTTAAATGCTATTAGATTATCCTAATTCATTGCAACAATTCTCTGAAAATTATTAACCACAACTTCTTTAGGAATCATTTAACATTCATATAAGTTCATAACTTAAATATTAACTATTAAAACTCAAATAAAAACATCCAGTAACTAGCAATATCAACTATAGCAGTTTAATCCTCACTTATCTTAATCAGTATGCTAAAGATATCTTCTTTATAAGTGGATTAGCTTTAACTCCCTCTATCAATATAGCTCTAGACAGAAAATTTAGTCTAAATAGATTCTATGATGAATAGTACATTCTCAACAATGATAAGACTCTACAAGATCTCTATATTAATCCTCATTGTCAACATTTCTAAGGATATCGGTAGAATTTGATATTATCATCATAAAAGTGCAGTCATTGTAATATTCTAATTCAAGTTAATCCTGATAAGTTGGAAAGATATAGAAATAGTTTAGCTATGATTCTCAGAGATTCTTTCCTCAACCCTAACCATCATAATATTGTCTATTCATTCAAGCATCATATGTTTAAAATTGCTAAAATTCATCATTAATACAGTTGTTATGCTCATTTTTCACAGTACTTTATTAAAAAGTACAA
>CASCJZ010000141.1:0-60241 GCA_949152475.1 Terebella lapidaria
TAGCATAGGCGCTCATCGTAGTTTATAATGGGCATATCGTAAATTTTGAGTTAATTTATTCAGCGAGTGTTTGTGGCTAATAGTTAGTCTAGGGACACTGTACATTGTGACATAAAATGGGGCCGTTTCTGAGAGTTATTTTTTTAACCCCATGTTATAGCATAGGCGCTCATCGTAGTTTATAATGGGCATATCGTAAATTTTAAGTTAATTTATTCAGCGAGTGTTTGTGGCTAATAGTTAGTCTAGGGACACTGTACATTGTGACATAAAATGGGGCCGTTTCTGAGAGTTATTTTTTTAACCCCATGTTATAGCATAGGCGCTCATCGTAGTTTATAATGGGCATATCGTAAATTTTAAGTTAATTTATTCAGCGAGTGTTTGTGGCTAATAGTTAGTCTAGGGACACTGTACATTGTGACATAAAATGGGGCCGTTTCTGAGAGTTATTTTTTTAACCCCATGTTATAGCATAGGCGCTCATCGTAGTTTATAATGGGCATATCGTAAATTTTGAGTTAATTTATTCAGCGAGTGTTTGTGGCTAATAGTTAGTCTAGGGACACTGTACATTGTGACATAAAATGGGGCCGTTTCTGAGAGTTATTTTTTAACCCCATGTTATAGCATAGGCGCTCATCGTAGTTTATAATGGGCATATCGCAAATTTTAAGTTAATTTATTCAGCGAGTGTTTGTGGCTAATAGTTAGTCTAGGGACACTGTACATTGTGACATAAAATGGGGCCGTTTCTGAGAGTTATTTTTTTAACCCCATGTTATAGCATAGGCGCTCATCGTAGTTTATAATGGGCATATCGTAAATTTTAAGTTAATTTATTCAGCGAGTGTTTGTGGCTAATAGATAGTCTAGGGACACTGTACATTGTGACATAAAATGGGGCCGTTTCTGAGAGTTATTTTTTTAACCCCATGTTATAGCATAGGCGCTCATCGTAGTTTATAATGGGCATATCGTAAATTTTAAGTTAATTTATTCAGCGAGTGTTTGTGGCTAATAGTTAGTCTAGGGACACTGTACATTGTGACATAAAATGGGGCCGTTTCTGAGAGTTATTTTTTTAACCCCATGTTATAGCATAGGCGCTCATCGTAGTTTATAATGGGCATATCGTAAATTTTAAGTTAATTTATTCAGCGAGTGTTTGTGGCTAATAGTTAGTCTAGGGACACTGTACATTGTGACATAAAATGGGGCCGTTTCTGAGAGTTATTTTTTTAACCCCATGTTATAGCATAGGCGCTCATCGTAGTTTATAATGGGCATATCGTAAATTTTAAGTTAATTTATTCAGCGAGTGTTTGTGGCTAATAGTTAGTCTAGGGACACTGTACATTGTGACATAAAATGGGGCCGTTTCTGAGAGTTATTTTTTTAACCCCATGTTATAGCATAGGCGCTCATCGTAGTTTATAATGGGCATATCGTAAATTTTAAGTTAATTTATTCAGCGAGTGTTTGTGGCTAATAGTTAGTCTAGGGACACTGTACATTGTGACATAAAATGGGGCCGTTTCTGAGAGTTATTTTTTTAACCCCATGTTATAGCATAGGCGCTCATCGTAGTTTATAATGGGCATATCGTAAATTTTAAGTTAATTTATTCAGCGAGTGTTTGTGGCTAATAGTTAGTCTAGGGACACTGTACATTGTGACATAAAATGGGGCCGTTTCTGAGAGTTATTTTTTTAACCCCATGTTATAGCATAGGCGCTCATCGTAGTTTATAATGGGCATATCGCAAATTTTAAGTTAATTTATTCAGCGAGTGTTTGTGGCTAATAGTTAGTCTAGGGACACTGTACATTGTGACATAAAATGGGGCCGTTTCTGAGAGTTATTTTTTTAACCCCATGTTATAGTATAGGCGCTCATCGTAGTTTATAATGGGCATATCGTCAATTTTAAGTTAATTTATTCAGCGAGTGTTTGTGGCTAATAGTTAGTCTAGGGACACTGTACATTGTGACATAAAATGGGGCCGTTTCTGAGAGTTATTTTTTTAACCCCATGTTATAGCATAGGCGCTCATCGTAGTTTATAATGGGCATATCGTAAATTTTAGGTTTATTTATTCAGCGAGTGTTTGTGGCTAATAGTTAGTCTAGGGACACTGTACATTGTGACATAAAATGGGGCCGTTTCTGAGAGATTTTTTTTCAACCCCATGTTATAGCATAGGCGCTCATCGTAGTTTATAATGGGCATATCGTAAATTTTAAGTTAATTTATTCAGCGAGTGTTCGTGGCTAATAGTTAGTCTAGTGACACTGTACATTGTGACATAAAATGGGGCCGTTTCTGAGAGTTATTTTTTTAACCCCATGTTATAGCATAGGCGCTCATCGTAGTTTATAATGGGCATATCGTAAATTTTAAGTTAATTTATTCAGCGAGTGTTTGTGGCTAATAGTTAGTCTAGGGACACTGTACATTGTGACATAAAATGGGGCCGTTTCTGAGAGTTATTTTTTTAACCCCATGTTATAGCATAGGCGCTCATCGTAGTTTATAATGGGCATATCGCAAATTTTAAGTTAATTTATTCAGCGAGTGTTTGTGGCTAATAGTTAGTCTAGGGACACTGTACATTGTGACATAAAATGGGGCCGTTTCTGAGAGTTATTTTTTTAACCCCATGTTATAGCATAGGCGCTCATCGTAGTTTATAATGGGCATATCGTAAATTTAAGTTAATTTATTCAGCGAGTGTTTGTGGCTAATAGTTAGTCTAGGGACACTATACATTGTGACATAAAATGGGGCCGTTTCTGAGAGTTATTTTTTTAACCCCATGTTATAGCATAGGCGCTCATCGTAGTTTATAATGGGCATATCGTAAATTTTAAGTTAATTTATTCAGCGAGTGTTTGTGGCTAATAGTTAGTCTAGGGACACTGTACATTGTGACATAAAATGGGGCCGTTTCTGAGAGTTATTTTTTTAACCCCATGTTATAGCATAGGCGCTCATCGTAGTTTATAATGGGCATATCGTAAATTTTAAGTTAATTTATTCAGCGAGTGTTTGTGGCTAATAGTTAGTCTAGGGACACTGTACATTGTGACATAAAATGGGGCCGTTTCTGAGAGTTATTTTTTTAACCCCATGTTATAGCATAGGCGCTCATCGTAGTTTATAATGGGCATATCGTAAATTTTAAGTTAATTTATTCAGCGAGTGTTTGTGGCTAATAGTTAGTCTAGGGACACTATACATTGTGACATAAAATGGGGCCGTTTCTGAGAGTTATTTTTTTAACCCCATGTTATAGCATAGGCGCTCATCGTAGTTTATAATGGGCATATCGTAAATTTTAAGTTAATTTATTCAGCGAGTGTTTGTGGCTAATAGTTAGTCTAGGGACACTGTACATTGTGACATAAAATGGGGCCGTTTCTGAGAGTTATTTTTTTAACCCCATGTTATAGCATAGGCGCTCATCGTAGTTTATAATGGGCATATCGTAAATTTTAAGTTAATTTATTCAGCGAGTGTTTGTGGCTAATAGTTAGTCTAGGGACACTGTACATTGTGACATAAAATGGGGCCGTTTCTGAGAGTTATTTTTTTAACCCCATGTTATAGCATAGGCGCTCATCGTAGTTTATAATGGGCATATCGTAAATTTTAAGTTAATTTATTCAGCGAGTGTTTGTGGCTAATAGTTAGTCTAGGGACACTGTACATTGTGACATAAAATGGGGCCGTTTCTGAGAGTTATTTTTTTAACCCCATGTTATAGTATAGGCGCTCATCGTAGTTTATAATGGGCATATCGTAAATTTTAAGTTAATTTATTCAGCGAGTGTTTGTGGCTAATAGTTAGTCTAGGGACACTGTACATTGTGACATAAAATGGGGCCGTTTCTGAGAGTTATTTTTTTAACCCCATGTTATAGCATAGGCGCTCATCGTAGTTTATAATGGGCATATCGTAAATTTTAAGTTAATTTATTCAGCGAGTGTTTGTGGCTAATAGTTAGTCTAGGGACACTGTACATTGTGACATAAAATGGGGCCGTTTCTGAGAGTTATTTTTTTAACCCCATGTTATAGCATAGGCGCTCATCGTAGTTTATAATGGGCATATCGTAAATTTTAAGTTAATTTATTCAGCGAGTGTTTGTATCTAATAGTTAGTCTAGGGACACTGTACATTGTGACATAAAATGGGGCCGTTTCTGAGAGTTATTTTTTAACCCCATGTTATAGCATAGGCGCTCATCGTAGTTTATAATGGGCATATCGTAAATTTTAAGTTAATTTATTCAGCGAGTGTTTGTGGCTAATAGTTAGTCTAGGGACACCTTACATTGTGACATAAAATGGGGCCGTTTCTGAGAGTTATTTCTTTAACCCCATGTTATAGCATAGGCGCTCATCGTAGTTTATAATGGGCATATCGTAAATTTTAAGTTAATTTATTCAGGGAGTGTTTGTGGCTAATAGTTAGTCTAGAAGCACTGTACATTGTGACATAAAATGGGGCCGTTTCTGAGAGTTATTTTTTTAACCCCATGTTATAGCATAGGCGCTCATCGTAGTCTATAATGGGCATATCGTAAATTTTAAGTTAATTTATTCAGCGAGTGTTTGTGGCTAATAGTTAGTCTAGGGACACTGTACATTGTGACATAAAATGGGGCCGTTTCTGAGAGTTATTTTTTTAACCCGATGTTATAGCATAGGCGCTCATCGTAGTTTATAATGGGCATATCGTAAATTTTAAGTTAATTTATTCAGCGAGTGTTTGTGGCTAATAGTTAGTCTAGGGACACTGTACATTGTGACATAAAATGGGGCCGTTTCTGAGAGTTATTTTTTTAACCCCATGTTATAGCATAGGCGCTCATCGTAGTTTATAATGGGCATATCGTAAATTTTAAGTTACTTTATTCAGCGAGTGTTTGTGGCTAATAGTTAGTCTAGGGACACTGTACATTGTGACATAAAATGGGGCCGTTTCTGAGAGTTATTTATTTAACCCCATGTTATAGCATAGGCGCTCATCGTAGTTTATAATGGGCATATCGTAAATTTTAAGTTAATTTATTCAGCGAGTGTTTGTGGCTAATAGTTAGTCTAGGGACACTGTACATTGTGACATAAAATGGGGCCGTTTCTGAGAGTTATTTTTTTAACCCCATGTTATAGCATAGGCGCTCATCGTAGTTTATAATGGGCATATCGTAAATTTTAAGTTAATTTATTCAGCGAGTGTTTGTGGCTAATAGTTAGTCTAGGGACACTGTAAATTGTGACATAAAATGGGGCCGTTTCTGAGAGTTATTTTTTTAACCCCATGTTATAGCATAGGCGCTCATCGTAGTTTATAATGGGCATATCGTAAATTTTAAGTTAATTTATTCAGCGAGTGTTTGTGGCTAATAGTTAGTCTAGGGACACTGTACATTGTGACATAAAATGGGGCCGTTTCTGAGAGTTATTTTTTTAACCCCATGTTATAGCATAGGCGCTCATCGTAGTTTATAATGGGCATATCGTAAATTTTAAGTTAATTTATTCAGCGAGTGTTTGTGGCTAATAGTTAGTCTAGGGACACTGTACATTGTGACATAAAATGGGGCCGTTTCTGAGAGTTATTTTTTTAACCCCATGTTATAGCATAGGCGCTCATCGTAGTTTATAATGGGCATATCGTAAATTTTAAGTTAATTTATTCAGCGAGTATTTGTGGCTAATAGTTAGTCTAGGGACACTGTACATTGTGACATAAAATGGGGCCGTTTCTGAGAGTTATTTTTTTAACCCCATGTTATAGCATAGGCGCTCATCGTAGTTTATAATGGGCATATCATAAATTTTAAGTTAATTTATTCAGCGAGTGTTTGTGGCTAATAGTTAGTCTAATGACACTGTACATTGTGACATAAAATGGGGCCATTTCTGAGAGTTATTTTTTTAACCCCATGTTATAGCATAGGCGCTCATCGTAGTTTATAATGGGCATATCGTAAATTTTAAGTTAATTTATTCAGCGAGTGTTTGTGGCTAATAGTTAGTCTAGGGACACTGTACATTGTGACATAAAATGGGGCCGTTTCTGAGAGTTATTTTTTTAACCCCATGTTATAGCATAGGCGCTCATCGTAGTTTATAATGGGCATATCGTAAATTTTAAGTTAATTTATTCAGCGAGTGTTTGTGGCTAATAGTTAGTCTAGGGACACTGTACATTGTGACATAAAATGGGACCGTTTCTGAGAGTTATTTTTTTAACCCCATGTTATAGCATAGGCGCTCATCGTAGTTTATAATGGGCATATCGTAAATTTTAAGTTAATTTATTCAGCGAGTGTTTGTGGCTAATAGTTAGTCTAGGGACACTTTACATTGTGACATAAAATGGGGCCGTTTCTGAGAGTTATTTTTTAACCCCATGTTATAGCATAGGCGCTCATGGTAGTTTATAATGGGCATATCGTAAATTTTAAGTTAATTTATTCAGCGAGTGTTTGTGGCTAATAGTTAGTCTAGGGACACTGTACATTGTGACATAAAATGGAGCCGTTTCTGAGAGTTATTTTTTTAACCCCATGTTATAGCATAGGCGCTCATCGTAGTTTATAATGGGCATATCGTAAATTTTAAGTTAATTTATTCAGCGAGTGTTTGTGGCTAATAGTTAGTATAGGGACACTGTACATTGTGACATAAAATGGGGCCGTTTCTGAGAGTTATTTTTTTAACCCCATGTTATAGCATAGGCGCTCATCGTAGTTTATAATGGGCATATCGTAAATTTTAAGTTAATTTATTCAGCGAGTGTTTGTGGCTAATAGTTAGTCTAGGGACACTGTACATTGTGACATAAAATGGGGCCGTTTCTGAGAGTTATTTTTTTAACCCCATGTTATAGCATAGGCGCTCATCGTAGTTTATAATGGGCATATCGTAAATTTTAGGTTAATTTATTCAGCGAGTGTTTGTGGCTAATAGTTAGTCTAGGGACACTGTACATTGTGACATAAAATGGGGCCGTTTCTGAGAGTTATTTTTTTAACCTCATGTTATAGCATAGGCGCTCATCGTAGTTTATAATGGGCATATCGTAAATTTTAAGTTAATTTATTCAGCGAGTGTTTGTTTCTAATAGTTAGTCTAGGGACACTGTACATTGTGACATAAAATGGGGCCGTTTCTGAGAGTTATTTTTTTAACCCCATGTTATAGCATAGGCGCTCATCGTAGTTTATAATGGGCATATCGTAAATTTTAAGTTAATTTATTCAGCGAGTGTTTGTGGCTAATAGTTAGTCTAGGGACACTTTACATTGTGACATAAAATGGGGCCGTTTCTGAGAGTTATTTTTTAACCCCATGTTATAGCATAGGCGCTCATGGTAGTTTATAATGGGCATATCGTAAATTTTAAGTTAATTTATTCAGCGAGTGTTTGTGGCTAATAGTTAGTCTAGGGACACTGTACATTGTGACATAAAATGGAGCCGTTTCTGAGAGTTATTTTTTTAACCCCATGTTATAGCATAGGCGCTCATCGTAGTTTATAATGGGCATATCGTAAATTTTAAGTTAATTTATTCAGCGAGTGTTTGTGGCTAATAGTTAGTATAGGGACACTGTACATTGTGACATAAAATGGGGCCGTTTCTGAGAGTTATTTTTTTAACCCCATGTTATAGCATAGGCGCTCATCGTAGTTTATAATGGGCATATCGTAAATTTTAAGTTAATTTATTCAGCGAGTGTTTGTGGCTAATAGTTAGTCTAGGGACACTGTACATTGTGACATAAAATGGGGCCGTTTCTGAGAGTTATTTTTTTAACCCCATGTTATAGCATAGGCGCTCATCGTAGTTTATAATGGGCATATCGTAAATTTTAAGTTAATTTATTCAGCGAGTGTTTGTGGCTAATAGTTAGTCTAGGGACACTGTACATTGTGACATAAAATGGGGCCGTTTCTGAGAGTTATTTTTTTAACCTCATGTTATAGCATAGGTGCTCATCGTAGTTTATAATGGGCATATCGTAAATTTTAAGTTAATTTATTCAGCGAGTGTTTGTTTCTAATAGTTAGTCTAGGGACACTGTACATTGTGACATAAAATGGGGCCGTTTCTGAGAGTTATTTTTTTAACCCCATGTTATGGCATAGGCGCTCATCGTAGTTTATAATGGGCATATCGTAAATTTTAAGTTAATTTATTCAGCGAGTGTTTGTGGCTAATAGTTAGTCTAGGGACACTGTACATTGTGACATAAAATGGGGCCGTTTCTGAGAGTTATTTTTTTAACCCCATGTTATAGCATAGGCGCTCATCGTAGTTTATAATGGGCATATCGTAAATTTTAAGTTAATTTATCCAGCGAGTGTTTGTGGCTAATAGTTAGTCTAGGGACACTGCACATTGTGACATAAAATGGGGCCGTTTCTGAGAGTTATTTTTTTAACCCCATGTTATAGCATAGGCGCTCATCGTAGTTTATAATGGGCATATCGTAAATTTTAAGTTAATTTATTCAGCGAGTGTTTGTGGCTAATAGTTAGTCTAGGGACACTGTACATTGTGACATAAAATGGGGCCGTTTCTGAGAGTTATTTTTTTAACCCCATGTTATAGCATAGGCGCTCATCGTAGTTTATAATGGGCATATCGTAAATTTTAAGTTAATTTATTCAGCGAGTGTTTGTGGCTAATAGTTAGTCTAGGGACACTGTACATTGTGACATAAAATGGGGCCGTTTCTGAGAGTTATTTTTTTAACCTCATGTTATAGCATAGGCGCTCATCGTAGTTTATAATGGGCATATCGTAAATTTTAAGTTAATTTATTCAGCGAGTGTTTGTTTCTAATAGTTAGTCTAGGGACACTGTACATTGTGACATAAAATGGGGCCGTTTCTGAGAGTTATTTTTTTAACCCCATGTTATAGCATAGGCGCTCATCGTAGTTTATAATGGGCATATCGTAAATTTTAAGTTAATTTATTCAGCGAGTGTTTGTGGCTAATAGTTAGTCTAGGGACACTGTACATTGTGACATAAAATGGGGCCGTTTCTGAGAGTTATTTTTTTAACCCCATGTTATAGCATAGGCGCTCATCGTAGTTTATAATGGGCATATCGTAAATTTTAAGTTAATTTATCCAGCGAGTGTTTGTGGCTAATAGTTAGTCTAGGGACACTGCACATTGTGACATAAAATGGGGCCGTTTCTGAGAGTTATTTTTTTAACCCCATGTTATAGCATAGGCGCTCATCGTAGTTTATAATGGGCATATCGTAAATTTTAAGTTAATTTATTCAGCGAGTGTTTGTGGCTAATAGTTAGTCTAGGGACACTGTACATTGTGACATAAAATGGGGCCGTTTCTGAGAGTTATTTTTTTAACCCCATGTTATAGCATAGGCGCTCATCGTAGTTTATAATGGGCATATCGTAAATTTTAAGTTAATTTATTCAGCGAGTGTTTGTGGCTAATAGTTAGTCTAGGGACACTGTACATTGTGACATAAAATGGGGCCGTTTCTGAGAGTTATTTTTTTAACCCCATGTTATAGCATAGGCGCTCATCGTAGTTTATAATGGGCATATCGTAAATTTTAAGTTAATTTATTCAGCGAGTGTTTGTGGCTAATAGTTAGTCTAGGGACACTGTACATTGTGACATAAAATGGGGCCGTTTCTGAGAGTTATTTTTTTAACCCCATGTTATGGCATAGGCGCTCATCGTAGTTTATAATGGGCATATCGTAAATTTTAAGTTAATTTATTCAGCGAGTGTTTGTGGCTAATAGTTAGTGTAGGGACACTGTACATTGTGACATAAAATGGGGCCGTTTCTGAGAGTTATTTTTTTTAACCCCATGTTATAGCATAGGCGCTCATCGTAGTTTATAATGGGCATATCGTAAATTTTAAGTTAATTTATTCAGCGAGTGTTTGTGGCTAATAGTTAGTCTAGGGACACTGTACATTGTGACATAAAATGGGGCCGTTTCTGAGAGTTATTTTTTTAACCCCATGTTATAGCATAGGCGCTCATCGTAGTTTATAATGGGCATATCGTAAATTTTAAGTTAATTTATTCAGCGAGTGTTTGTGGCTAATAGTTAGTCTAGGGACACTGTACATTGTGACATAAAATGGGGCCGTTTCTGAGAGTTATTTTTTTAACCCCATGTTATAGCATAGGCGCTCATCGTAGTTTATAATGGGCATATCGTAAATTTTAAGTTAATTTATTCAGCGAGTGTTTGTGGCTAATAGTTAGTCTAGGGACACTGTACATTGTGACATAAAATGGGGCTGTTTCTGAGAGTTATTTTTTTAACGCCATGTTATAGCATAGGCGCTCATCGTAGTTTATAATGGGCATATCGTAAATTTTAAGTTAATTTATTCAGCGAGTGTTTGTGTCTAATAGTTAGTCTAGGGACACTGTACATTGTGACATAAAATGGGGCCGTTTCTGAGAGTTATTTTTTTAACCCCATGTTATAGCATAGGCGCTCATCGTAGTTTATAATGGGCATATCGTAAATTTTAAGTTAATTTATTCAGCGAGTGTTTGTGGCTAATAGTTAGTCTAGGGACACTGTACATTGTGACATAAAATGGGGCCGTTTCTGAGAGTTATTTTTTAACCCCATGTTATAGCTGTGGTGAAATGACCTGCCACTGGGATACCTGATTCAAGTCGGGTTGACCGTACCAGTCTAGTCTGGGGAACTTCACCCGGCAAGTGCTGCCACCTCGCGAGTGTCAGTAACAACCGCCGGAAACTCGACCTGGACAACCAGAAGTTTCTTGGACACCAGACCGACAACACGGGAATAGCATCGCTCCAGCCAACTGGTAAGCTGATCATTACCCGCCCAGGTCGTGCCCCACAACACTGGTGTCAGAAGTGATCGAACTTCTGCGCCTACTGTGTCTTCTCACACGCATTTATCAAGGAAATTCCTGGATCAATGCGGTAATTTCGTCTGCAACTTCGAGATATCAACAAATAGTCACGTGATCTGAAACAATTTCTGATTGGCTATCGCCCCCTTCCGCCCAAGCAGCCATTGCTGAAGATCTCCAATTTTTTCAATTTAGCGGAAAATTCAAAATACATCGGATTCTAGTCCGGTTCTATCTTAAATACATATTCGAATATACAGTTTGACATCTATAGTTTCGGATAGACACTTGTTTAATAATTCTTCTGCGACATAAATTCTTGGATTGACTTGGATTTCGACTTGTTCATCTACGATCTAGATTCGTGAGTACGCACGTGAATCTGACATAAGTCTAGATCTAATACATGTCTATTCGATTTATTGCGCGACTATTACGCTCAATATTCGCGTAATATTGAGCTTGGGAATCAGCACTCGTAACATTGTACTCATAACACGATATCTGAATTTTCATCTGGTGAAATGTTCGTGCCAATTTATAATTGTTCAAAATAAAATACCTGGCTGAACAAAATGTTTGTTATTCATTATTTTTCATAAATGACTGGTTGACATATATCTGATTATTTTTGGTTCTAGCCAAGAAATAACTGCCAGAATAACCTAGACTTAGTTTTTTTTAGCTATTTCTGGTCCTAGCCAGGAATTATTGTGGTACCTTGTCATCATTTAGAATATCTATATTGTTAATGTTATCATATTTCTAAATTTGTTTACATCATTCAATGTGATCTGTGATAATAATTATTTCGTAGTTTTTCACGCTAAGTTTTGTATTTCTTGTTATAAACCTATTGTACGGGAAATTTTGGACTTGTATGTTGTAACGTACTGCGATTAGCGATATTGTGATCATTAATTTTTGTTGTTTCATGTACGTCGTGCGTTGATGAGGCTATAGGTAGTTTACTTTGTGTAATGTAGCTTATTTGCAGTAATTTATTCAAAGTGATCAAACATTTCTTGTATGTTATAAGAAATAAAATCATATACGTCTACGTATTAGCTTCTGCTGTGTTACTGCTTACAAGTAGATTAAAAAAAAAAAAAAAAAAAAAAAAAGAAGATGATGATTAACCTGCAAACTGCAACTCAAGCTGAGTTGGAAACTTTGCCTCAAATCGGGAAAGCAAAGGCTAGGAAACTAATCAGCCTGCAGTCAAGTCCAATTACTATGGAGGTACTGGTGTTGGCGACGGGAATACCAGCCCGTACGTTTCAAGATCTAATCGCCAATGATGTGATTGCACCTTTGAGTGAGTCCCCTGAGACCTTGACCGGGGCTTCGCCCGAAAACATCGACACAGGATCAGCACACTCACTACCTGGAGAGGATAGTTCACCAGATGCTGGCCTGAAATCGATCCTACAAGTAATGATGGCTAGCTTAACCAACTTGACGGAACAACAACGTGTTTATCAAGAACAACAGCAAGTTTTCCATCAACAGTTTGCCCAAATGATCCTGCAACAAAGCACACAAAGAAAGGAGGAAGATATGGCGAGGGCTACGAGGGCTACCCCTCAGGACCCATTTCTGGCTTCCATGATGTTGCAATATCCTGCTAATGATATTTATGGTAACACAAAGCGTTCTGGTTCAAGCCGGGATCCCACGTCATCAGCAGATGTCAAGACGGAGCCTCGATCTGGTGCTAGCCAGGCCCAATCTGTCTGGAAATCAAAAGATTCCACTTCCGATCAACGGCCGGTGAAATCTCGAGCGTCACCAGGTGGTAAATCTCTCGCCAAGAAATCTGGTCGTGATATTAGCCCACGGGCCCGAGACCACAAGCACAATACTAGGGGAGATCAACCGATAAAAAAGGAAACTGACACACGACATAGAACACACAATACTGAACCACCTAAGCAGGAAGAAAATGCAAGCTCCTCTTCAACTTCGGAAGAATCTGATAGTAGCGAACAGGAGGACCAAAACGGAGAGGATTCGGACTCTTCGACGGAATCAGAAGCTGAAGTAGATGTTGGTCACCGACACGGTCGTCGCCGTGACGGGGCACGTCGCAACACAACTCCAACAAACCTGCCTCGGATGGAAACTTTCGATGGAGATTTGAAAAAATGGAACTCTTTCTACTTCCAGTTCAAGGAAACTAGCAGAGCTGGTCGCTGGACATACCGTCAGAAGCGAGAACGATTGGCTGGCTGTTTACGTGGAAAAGCTGTCGACTTTGTCCAACACCTACCACGTGCTGTACGCCAGGACTTCCACAGCTTGATAAGAAGCCTCAAGAAGCGCTACGGCCGCAGTGAAACTCCTCTGGAAACTAGAAAGGAGCTACGACAGGCTAAACAGACCGAGACTGAAACTCTTGACGACTTCGCCGACAAGGTGTACGCTTTAGCGGTGGAAAGCTTTCCAACAGGAGACGACCGCTTAATCCAATCAATGGCCGTAGAAGCTTTCTTGCGGGGTTGCAAAGACTCGAGGGCATCTTTCTTGACGATGGAAAAAAATCCTCGAACCATTCCAAAGGCTTTGAAGCTGATGAAGAGGACACAGCAAAACTATCGCGCTGCCAATATAAAGCCGTCTGTTGTACGACAGGTAATGTTTGAGGACGAATTGTTGGACGTCGCCGGGGTATCATTACGATCCACTAACACTCCCACAAACCGTACGTCTCCAAGCAACAGTCCTGTCTCACCAGATAACTCCATGACTAAGTTTCTACAACAGCAACAGCAGATCATGCAACAGCAGCAAGAACAGCAAAAACTGTTCTTGGAATTCCTTAAACAACAGACTCAGCGTGCTGGAAACATTGGCTACGTGTGCTACAACTGTGGAAAACCTGGACATTTCATCAAAGATTGCTCCGAACCCAGGACGAAGTTTTCTGACCAAAGACAGAGATCTCCTTCTCCAAGGAGCTCCAATAGTGCACGTCCAATTAGTCCACAGTATAATCGGGTCCAAGCCCGATCACCATCACCTAGTCCACGTGATTCCAAATGTCACGCATGTCAACAAATCGGACACTATGCACGGGACTGCCCTCAGAAGAAAGCCAGTCCGGAAAACTAAACTGGACCAAGCCCTCCGGCCATGGCCTGGTCCATACCTCTTTGAAAGGCCATCAGCGAACTAACATTTTGAGCGTGGATGACAGCAACCTGGTTCCAGCGAGGTTACCTAAATCCACATCCACATCAACACCCTCACCGTCCATGGCGGGACATCAACATCCTAGTGTTGACATTGACGGTCCATCAACTACCCCCGCTACAGCACAAGTTACTACGCCTCAGTCCAGTGGTGCGATGATCATCCCAGTTATGATAAACCAGCAGAAACTTCAAGCCATCCTAGACACTGCTGCAGATGTAACTGTTCTGAATGAATCTGTAATAAATGACTGTAATTTGCCTTCTGCCTTCACCACCGTGACACTTCGAAGCGCATTTAAGAAGGGACTTGTAGCAGGGAAACGATTTACTAACATTCCGTTAACAATCAACAGCCGTAACTATGACTGTACCTTGGTAACTGCTCCCCTGAATGATGACATGCTTCTCGGAAATGACTTTCTGAAGAAATACGACAGTAGTATTGATTTCCAACATTGTCAGCTTACACTAGGTAAACCCGCTGAACAGCAGGTGCTCGCCTGCTGGAAAAAAGGTAATACCTCAGCACCCCAGCTGGTAAATCAAGTCATTGTCTCCAACAATATAACACTGCCTCCAAATGAAAGCTGTTGGTTACCGTGTGATTTCGTCCATGATGTCGACATGCCAATGTTGATAGAACCATGTCAACATGACTCGTTGTTTCTTCCACGAATATATGTCGAGACTACCCAACCGGTCGAAATCAGAGCTATCAATGTCGGGAGAGACCCGATAACACTGAATAAGGGACACACAGTTGCTACCGCAGAATCTGCTTCCCTGGCGCCCAGGAATGGAAACAACCTACCGTGCACCAACGGTGATTATGCCATCCAAAGCCTGGCCCCCAGTGACAACAACTACACTGTGCCGGAGCATGTACGAGGACTCTACGCTGACAGCATCACTGATCTAGCACCAGAACATCACCAACGGGTCGCCGCGATGTTGACCGACTTTGCTGACGTCTTCGCACGTCACGATCTAGATCTGGGTTGTTTTTCTGACATTCGCCACAACATTCGACTACATGATCCAACTCCTGTGAAACAGAAGATGCGTCGTACACCAATCAGTTTCCAAGCTGAGGAAGAACCACATCTGCAAAGTATGTTACGTGAAGGTGTTATTACCCCTTCCAACTCTGAATACGCCTCCGCTCCAGTCCTCGACAGAAAAAAAGACGGGTCGGTCCGATATTGCATTGATTATCGGGAACTCAACGCCAAAACCGTGAAAGATACCTTTCCTCTCCCCCTAATAGAAGATTGTCTCGACACATTAAGTGGCGCTCATTATTTCAGCACTCTCGATTTAGCTGCGGGTTACTGGCAGATTGAAATCGAACCTGAGGATCGACCGAAAACTGCTTTCATTACCCGGTATGGCTTATTTGAACACAACAGAATGAGCTTTGGTCTCTGCAATGCACCAGCTACATTTCAGAGAGGGATGTTTCTGGTCCTACAAGGTCTGACCTGGAGGGAGGTTCTAGCCTACCTCGATGATGTGATCGTCCTGGGAGCAACCTTAGAAGAAGCCATTGTTAATCTGCAAACTGTCTTCAAACGTTTCAGGGAGTACAATCTCAAACTCAAACCCAGGAAATGTCACCTTTTCAAGACAGAAGTAGACTTCCTCGGTCGACGTGTTAATGGTGAAGGAGTGCACGTCTCCAAAGAGAAACTAAGTGTCATCGAAAATTGGACTCGTCCGTCCACAAAAAAAGAGCTCTCTGCATTTCTTGGCTTCATGAATTACCATCGTGATTTCCTTCAAGATTATGCCTCGATTTCACATTGCCTCTATCAGCTCACTGGATCTAAAGCTCCTGAAAACTTAGACTGGCTCCCTGAACATCAACAGTCGTTCGTCACCCTGAAAGAAGCCATTGCTAGCTATCCGGTATTAGCGTTCCCTGAAAAAGATGGAGAATTCATTCTCGACACTGATGCCTCTGATGTAGCTATTGGGGCAGCTCTGTACCAAGTTCAAGATGGAGTTGAAAGACCAATTTCTTTCGCTAGCAAAGCGTTGCTTGACGCACAAAAACGCTACTGTACGACCAGGAAGGAGTTGCTAGCCATAGTGATGTTCACTCGTCAATATCGTCACTACCTACTTGGCAGGATGTTCATCGTGAGAACAGACCACCATAGTCTCGTATGGTTGATGCGTTTCAAACATCCCCAAGGTCAACTGGCTCGTTGGTTAGAAGAACTTAGTCAATTCGACATGAAAATCCTCCATCGCAGCGGTCGAAAACATCAAAATGCTGATGTTCTTTCGAGAATGACGGATTCTACTACTGTGTGTAACTGTTATGATGCTGGTAAATCGCCGGCGTCTCTACCTTGTGGGGGATGCTCTTATTGTCGTCGAGCACATGACAACTGGGGTCGCTTCACAGAAGACGTTGACGACGTTGTTCCCATCGGAGTCCGTTCCGTTACTGACATCACAGACGTTCCAACTAACAATGCCGAAGATTCATTGTCTCTAGCTAAATACACCAAGCAAGAGTTGCGAACTGCACAAGTTGGCGATCCGACCCTAGGTCCTCTGCTAACTTGGATTGAGACTGACTACATTCCAACTCCCGAAGAACTCTCTCTCAAAGGTCCGACTGTAAAACGTCTCTGGACAAATCATGACCTCCTACAGGTTCGGGATGGTGTCTTGTATTATCTCTGGATCGACGGAGAAACTTCTTCGCCTAAACTATTGGTTCCTTCATCATTAAGAGCCGAACTACTTGACCTGGCTCATGACAAGAAATCTGCAGGACATCCGGGACAACAACGCACCTTCGACCGTCTCAAATCATCCTTCTACTGGCCAAAAATGCGGCAAGACATCAATGTTTATGTTCGTACGTGTGACGTCTGCAACCGCAGCAAGAAACCTTCTGTTAAACCTAAAGCGCGTCTGGGAAGCTGCCATGCAGGGTATCCCATGGAACGGTTACATATTGACATTCTTGGTCCTTTCGCCGAGAGTGACAAAGGAAATAAATACGTAGTTATGATAGTGGATCAATTCACTAAGTGGTTAGAGTGTCATCCAGTAGCTGAACAGTCAGCGGAAGTAGTAATAGATGTGTTGATAAAACAGGTTCTAGCCCGTTTCGGTATTCCGACATTTCTACATTCCGATCAGGGTCGGAATTTTGAAAGTATTCTCTTTCAGTCGATGTGCCACGCCCTTGAGATTGCCAAAACAAGGACCACACCATATCACCCCTGCTCCAACGCCCAAGTGGAGCGGTATAACCGTTTGGTATTGCAGATGATACGGTGCTGCATTGGAGAAGATCAAACAAGCTGGGATACTTGCCTGCATTTTGTGGGTATGGCTGCACGCAGCATGGTGAACCGCTCAACGGGTTTTACTCCAAACATGATGATGTTGGGCCGGGAAGTGTCGTTACCTCAGGAGTTGTTCGGCTTGAGATCATCCACACCCACGGAACCTCCACAATACATACAGACTCTGTTGAAGAACATGCATCAGGTACATGACAGAGCCCGAGAAACTCTACAGGTTCAGCAGAATCGTCAGAAGGCCATTTATGACCAGCGGCTACGACAGCGCACCTATGAACCTGGTGATCTTGTATATTTATTGGACAGTAGCACTAAAATCGGGAGAAGCAGTAAGCTCCAACCAGTCTACACTGGACCATACCTGGTAGTCAAAGCCCACTCTCCAGTGCTGTATGCGATTGAAGGACGCCGAGATCGAAGCAAAGTGGTTCACCATGATCGACTGCGGGTTTGTGAAGATCGCAATATTCCACTTTGGATTCGCAGGAAAAGAAGCCTTTTGCTAAGTGGCTCTGAAAACCATCATCGATCCGATGAAGATGACCCTGATTCTGCAATCGAATCTACTCACCTGGAGCAGTTGTTTGGTAAAATCGACATAGACCCGGGAAGTCCATCTCTCTCGTCGGAATCTGATAGTGATGACACTACCGTCGAAGAGAAGATAACGACTACACGTCGTGGTCGCAGAATACAGAAACCTTTGCGGCTGGATGATTACGAATGTTTTTGAACATTGGTGTACATACATTGTAAAATATGTATATTCAAGTTTTGTTATATCACACAGGTGATGGTTTTATTATCTGCATTGTGAATACGTGCTCTGGAAGCTGTGAGAATGTATGTCATTTAATTTGAGAATTTATTATTATTATTATTTTTTTTTTTTTTATTCTCAAATCTGTGAAGGGTGCTGATTCTCCCCCTGGTAAATCCGTATTTCCGAACATAATACTGATTTAATTGATAAACAATACTGGTTCTGAGCTGGTATATCTTAATATTAGTAACGGATGAATTAAATCGCTACAAATACGACCATGATTCCAATGAGGATTCCCTTTGTTAGATTATAAAATGGATTCGATGGATGAATCGAAGTTTCGTCCTGATTACGAGGAAGAGGAAGAGGAGGAGGAGGAGGCACGCGAATGGCGTCATGAAAGGGGTCATGCGGTTCGTGGTAGATCTCGTGGCCGCCACCCTGTACGGTCTGGTACGAGCCGGGCCAGGGCACGGGACCCTCCACCAACGACCCGCAACCCTCCGAGGAGAGAGTCACGGATCAATCAAGCGTCTGGATCTGGAATGCAGTCGGCCAGGAGTGATGCTCGCCTGCACCAAAGGATTGAACGCCCAGCATCAGTCCGTGTTCCAGTGCACCAGCGTCTGGGAGATCCACCCGCTTCTCATCAGGGCTCACGACCCGAAAGGAGGAACCTACCTGGTTCGAGCCAGGGTAGTGCCTCAACGTCCGCCCACCGATCTCAAGCAAGCCGTCGCTCGTGGTGTCCTATTTGTGACAAGAAGACAGCGAAGCTACGCCGCCACGTAGAGGCCTTCCACATGCCCTGGTTCTTCGTGCCGGAGCACGCCTGCTGGTCCTGCCACGCCAACGAAAGCGCCGCCTGTTTCTTACGGGCCAGGCACGGGGAGGGACACGACACGGTCTTCGACGGAAACCGCCTCCGTGCATGGATCGCCTCAATGAAAAGGCTGCTAGACCGGCTTGTTCGCTACAGTGGCCTCGACACCCCCGGCGAGCTGCTTGCTGATGTTCGACGTCGTCAATTGTTTCCCCCTGACGCCATTGGAGAGATCCCCACCTCTCAACATCTGTGCCTCAGCATATTAGGCAGAGCTTTGCAACCGGGTTCTCGCTCGGTTGTGAACTACTCCATTCAGCCCCCATCACACCTGGAGACCCTTTTCCACTGGAAGATCGTGCTGCTGCTCCTGCAGGAGGCTTCTCCACCTCAGCGTGAAGACTTCCGTCGGGCGTCGTTAGAGGATCCGGAACGGTGCATCACAGTGTACGGAATCGACAGCCACGTACATTTAGAAAAACTGTTGGATCGCCATCGAGTACACTCGAGGCATCAACTGGAAGACCGGCTGCGCATCACACGCCTCGACCACGCCTCACGCTTCGAGCTGGATCGGCTGATCGTCTCCCTCAACTTTCCCTCTGCCGACACTTTCCTGCCAATCCTGATACGGGACCACCGCCTGCGGTTCACACTCGGAGCTCATCCACACGTGGCTAGTGATCAGCTGCCGTTAGGCCACTTCCCCAAGCTTCGAGAAGCCGCCAGATCACCCACATGTGTAGCATTAGGCGAGGTCGGACTCGACTACTACCACCACTCCTGCCCGCTCCAGAGAGGGTTCCAGCGGAAATACCTTCGCGACGTGGGTGCTCTAGCAGTGGAAATGGACAAGCCACTCGTGATTCACTGCCGACCGGATCGCGCCAACTCTGTCACCGCCCGGGATGACTGCATCCGAATCCTAGGGGAGGTCGTACCTGCCGAGCACAAAGTTTACGTGCACTGTTTCCATAGCTTACAGGACATGCCGTTGTGGGTGGCAGCCTTCCCCAATGTCGTCTTCGGCTTCGGGAAGAAAATCCGCGACGAGGATCAAACACCGCTAATCCAGGCTATGGATTTGGACCGTATCCTGCTGGAGTCGGATGCTCCGTATCAGTCAGCTCATCCCTGGGAACTGGATCTAGTGGCCATCTCCGTCGGACAAGCAAAAAACCTGCCAGCTGCCCTGATCATGGAACTGGGATGCCGCAACGCCATGCGGTTCTTCCGGCTGTAGGTCCCGTGGAACCCGAGGTGCTGGTTCCAGCCAGCACCGTTCCCGGTACTGGTCCTAGCCAGTATCGGTCATCAGAATGAACATCTGCCGACACCCTCCACAGCACTAGTCCTAGCTAGTACTTTTCCTCAGACCCTGCTCGTCACCAAAAGAAACCGGAGGAGAGTGTGGTGAAATGACCTGCCACTGGGATACCTGATTCAAGTCGGGTTGACCGTACCAGTCTAGTCTGGGGAACTTCACCCGGCAAGTGCTGCCACCTCGCGAGTGTCAGTAACAACCGCCGGAAACTCGACCTGGACAACCAGAAGTTACTTGGACACCAGACCGACAACACGGGAATAGCATCGCTCCAGCCAACTGGTAAGCTGATCATTACCCGCCCAGGTCGTGCCCCACAACATAGCATAGGCGCTCATCGTAGTTTATAATGGGCATATCGTAAATTTTAAGTTAATTTATTCAGCGAGTGTTTGTGGCTAATAGTTAGTCTAGGGACACTGTACATTGTGACATAAAATGGGGCAGTTTCTGAGAGTTATTTTTTTAACCCCATGTTATAGCATAGGCGCTCATCGTAGTTTATAATGGGCATATCGTAAATTTTAAGTTAATTTATTCAGCGAGTGTTTGTGGCTAATAGTTAGTCTAGGGACACTGTACATTGTGACATAAAATGGGGCCGTTTCTGAGAGTTATTTTTTTAACCTCATGTTATAGCATAGGCGCTCATCGTAGTTTATAATGGGCATATCGTAAATTTTAAGTTAATTTATTCAGCGAGTGTTTGTTTCTAATAGTTAGTCTAGGGACACTGTACATTGTGACATAAAATGGGGCCGTTTCTGAGAGTTATTTTTTTAACCCCATGTTATAGCATAGGCGCTCATCGTAGTTTATAATGGGCATATCGTAAATTTTAAGTTAATTTATTCAGCGAGTGTTTGTGGCTAATAGTTAGTCTAGGGACACTGTACATTGTGACATAAAATGGGGCCGTTTCTGAGAGTTATTTTTTTAACCCCATGTTATAGCATAGGCGCTCATCGTAGTTTATAATGGGCATATCGTAAATTTTAAGTTAATTTATCCAGCGAGTGTTTGTGGCTAATAGTTAGTCTAGGGACAGTGTACATTGGGACATAAAATGGGGCCATTTCTGAGAGTTATTTTTTTAACCCCATGTTATAGCATAGGCGCTCATCGTAGTTTATAATGGGCATATCGTAAATTTTAAGTTAATTTATTCAGCGAGTGTTTGTGGCTAATAGTTAGTCTAGGGACACTGTACATTGTGACATAAAATGGGGCCGTTTCTGAGAGTTATTTTTTTAACCCCATGTTATAGCATAGGCTCTCATCGTAGTTTATAATGGGCATATCGTAAATTTTAAGTTAATTTATTCAGCGAGTGTTTGTGGCTAATAGTTAGTCTAGGGACACTGTACATTGTGACATAAAATGGGGCCGTTTCTGAGAGTTATTTTTTTAACCCCATGTTATAGCATAGGCGCTCATCGTAGTTTATAATGGGCATATCGTAAATTTTAAGTTAATTTATTCAGCGAGTGTTTGTGGCTAATAGTTAGTCTAGGGACACTGTACATTGTGACATAAAATGGGACCGTTTCTGAGAGTTATTTTTTTAACCCCATGTTATAGCATAGGCGCTCATCGTAGTTTATAATGGGCATATCGTAAATTTTAAGTTAATTTATTCAGCGAGTGTTTGTTTCTAATAGTTAGTCTAGGGACACTGTACATTGTGACCTAAAATGGGGCCGTTTCTGAGAGTTATTTTTTTAACCCCATGTTATAGCATAGGCGCTCATCGTAGTTTATAATGGGCATATCGTAAATTTTAAGTTAATTTATTCAGCGAGTGTTTGTGGCTAATAGTTAGTCTAGGGACACTGTACATTGTGACATAAAATGGGGCCGTTTCTGAGAGTTATTTTTTTAACCCCATGTTATAGCATAGGCGCTCATCGTAGTTTATAATGGGCATATCGTAAATTTTAAGTTAATTTATTCAGCGAGTGTTTGTGGCTAATAGTTAGTCTAGGGACACTGTACATTGTGACATAAAATGGGGCCGTTTCTGAGAGTTATTTTTTAACCCCATGTTATAGCATAGGCGCTCATGGCAGTTTATAATGGGCATATCGTAAATTTTAAGTTAATTTATTCAGCGAGTGTTTGTGGCTAATAGTTAGTCTAGGGACACTGTACATTGTGACATAAAATGGGGCCGTTTCTGAGAGTTATTTTTTTAACCCCATGTTATAGCATAGGCGCTCATCGTAGTTTATAATGGGCATATCGTAAATTTTAAGTTAATTTATTCAGCGAGTGTTTGTGGCTAATAGTTAGTCTAGGGACACTGTACATTGTGACATAAAATGGGGCCGTTTCTGAGAGTTATTTTTTTAACCTCATGTTATAGCATAGGCGCTCATCGTAGTTTATAATGGGCATATCGTAAATTTTAAGTTAATTTATTCAGCGAGTGTTTGTTTCTAATATTAGTCTAGGGACACTGTACATTGTGACATAAAATGGGGCCGTTTCTGAGAGTTATTTTTTTAACCCCATGTTATAGCATAGGCGCTCATCGTAGTTTATAATGGGCATATCGTAAATTTTAAGTTAATCTATTCAGCGAGTGTTTGTGGCTAATAGTTAGTCTAGGGACACTGTACATTGTGACATAAAATGGGGCCGTTTCTGAGAGTTATTTTTTTAACCCCATGTTATAGCATAGGCGCTCATCGTAGTTTATAATGGGCATATCGTAAATTTTAAGTTAATTTATCCAGCGAGTGTTTGTGGCTAATAGTTAGTCTAGGGACACTGTACATTGTGACATAAAATGGGGCCGTTTCTGAGAGTTATTTTTTTAACCCCATGTTATAGCATAGGCGCTCATCGTAGTTTATAATGGGCATATCGTAAATTTTAAGTTAATTTATTCAGCGAGTGTTTGTGGCTAATAGTTAGTCTAGGGACACTGTACATTGTGACATAAAATGGGGCCGTTTCTGAGAGTTATTTTTTTAACCCCATGTTATAGCATAGGCGCTCATCGTAGTTTATAATGGGCATATCGTAAATTTTAAGTTAATTTATTCAGCGAGTGTTTGTGGCTAATAGTTAGTCTAGGGACACTGTACATTGTGACATAAAATGGGGCCGTTTCTGAGAGTTATTTTTTTAACCCCATGTTATAGCATAGGCGCTCCTCGTAGTTTATAATGGGCATATCGTAAATTTTAAGTTAATTTATTCAGCGAGTGTTTGTGGCTAATAGTTAGTCTAGGGACACTGTACATTGTGACATAAAATGGGGCCGTTTCTGAGAGTTATTTTTTTAACCCCATGTTATGGCATAGGCGCTCATCGTAGTTTATAATGGGCATATCGTAAATTTTAAGTTAATTTATTCAGCGAGTGTTTGTGGCTAATAGTTAGTCTAGGGACACTGTACATTGTGACATAAAATGGGGCCGTTTCTGAGAGTTATTTTTTTAACCCCATGTTATAGCATAGGCGCTCATCGTAGTTTATAATGGGCATATCGTAAATTTTAAGTTAATTTATTCAGCGAGTGTTTGTGGCTAATAGTTAGTCTAGGGACACTGTACATTGTGACATAAAATGGGGCCGTTTCTGAGAGTTATTTTTTTAACCCCATGTTATAGCATAGGCGCTCATCGTAGTTTATAATGGGCATATCGTAAATTTTAAGTTAATTTATTCAGCGAGTGTTTGTGGCTAATAGTTAGTCTAGGGACACTGTACATTGTGACATAAAATGGGGCCGTTTCTGAGAGTTATTTTTTTAACCCCATGTTATAGCATAGGCGCTCATCGTAGTTTATAATGGGCATATCGTAAATTTTAAGTTAATTTATTCAGCGAGTGTTTGTGGCTAATAGTTAGTCTAGGGACACTGTACATTGTGACTTAAAATGGGGCTGTTTCTGAGAGTTATTTTTTTAACCCCATGTTATAGCATAGGCGCTCATCGTAGTTTATAATGGGCATATCGTAAATTTTAAGTTAATTTATTCAGCGAGTGTTTGTGGCTAATAGTTAGTCTAGGGACACTGTACATTGTGACATAAAATGGGGCCGTTTCTGAGAGTTATTTTTTTAACCCCATGTTATAGCATAGGCGCTCATCGTAGTTTATAATGGGCATATCGTAAATTTTAAGTTAATTTATTCAGCGAGTGTTTGTGGCTAATAGTTAGTCTAGGGACACTGTACATTGTGACATAAAATGGGACCGTTTCTGAGAGTTATTTTTTTAACCCCATGTTATAGCATAGGCGCTCATCGTAGTTTATAATGGGCATATCGTAAATTTTAAGTTAATTTATTCAGCGAGTGTTTGTGGCTAATAGTTAGTCTAGGGACACTTTACATTGTGACATAAAATGGGGCCGTTTCTGAGAGTTATTTTTTAACCCCATGTTATAGCATAGGCGCTCATGGTAGTTTATAATGGGCATATCGTAAATTTTAAGTTAATTTATTCAGCGAGTGTTTGTGGCTAATAGTTAGTCTAGGGACACTGTACATTGTGACATAAAATGGAGCCGTTTCTGAGAGTTATTTTTTTAACCCCATGTTATAGCATAGGCGCTCATCGTAGTTTATAATGGGCATATCGTAAATTTTAAGTTAATTTATTCAGCGAGTGTTTGTGGCTAATAGTTAGTATAGGGACACTGTACATTGTGACATAAAATGGGGCCGTTTCTGAGAGTTATTTTTTTAACCCCATGTTATAGCATAGGCGCTCATCGTAGTTTATAATGGGCATATCGTAAATTTTAAGTTAATTTATTCAGCGAGTGTTTGTGGCTAATAGTTAGTCTAGGGACACTGTACATTGTGACATAAAATGGGGCCGTTTCTGAGAGTTATTTTTTTAACCCCATGTTATAGCATAGGCGCTCATCGTAGTTTATAATGGGCATATCGTAAATTTTAGGTTAATTTATTCAGCGAGTGTTTGTGGCTAATAGTTAGTCTAGGGACACTGTACATTGTGACATAAAATGGGGCCGTTTCTGAGAGTTATTTTTTTAACCTCATGTTATAGCATAGGCGCTCATCGTAGTTTATAATGGGCATATCGTAAATTTTAAGTTAATTTATTCAGCGAGTGTTTGTTTCTAATAGTTAGTCTAGGGACACTGTACATTGTGACATAAAATGGGGCCGTTTCTGAGAGTTATTTTTTTAACCCCATGTTATAGCATAGGCGCTCATCGTAGTTTATAATGGGCATATCGTAAATTTTAAGTTAATTTATTCAGCGAGTGTTTGTGGCTAATAGTTAGTCTAGGGACACTTTACATTGTGACATAAAATGGGGCCGTTTCTGAGAGTTATTTTTTAACCCCATGTTATAGCATAGGCGCTCATGGTAGTTTATAATGGGCATATCGTAAATTTTAAGTTAATTTATTCAGCGAGTGTTTGTGGCTAATAGTTAGTCTAGGGACACTGTACATTGTGACATAAAATGGAGCCGTTTCTGAGAGTTATTTTTTTAACCCCATGTTATAGCATAGGCGCTCATCGTAGTTTATAATGGGCATATCGTAAATTTTAAGTTAATTTATTCAGCGAGTGTTTGTGGCTAATAGTTAGTATAGGGACACTGTACATTGTGACATAAAATGGGGCCGTTTCTGAGAGTTATTTTTTTAACCCCATGTTATAGCATAGGCGCTCATCGTAGTTTATAATGGGCATATCGTAAATTTTAAGTTAATTTATTCAGCGAGTGTTTGTGGCTAATAGTTAGTCTAGGGACACTGTACATTGTGACATAAAATGGGGCCGTTTCTGAGAGTTATTTTTTTAACCCCATGTTATAGCATAGGCGCTCATCGTAGTTTATAATGGGCATATCGTAAATTTTAAGTTAATTTATTCAGCGAGTGTTTGTGGCTAATAGTTAGTCTAGGGACACTGTACATTGTGACATAAAATGGGGCCGTTTCTGAGAGTTATTTTTTTAACCTCATGTTATAGCATAGGCGCTCATCGTAGTTTATAATGGGCATATCGTAAATTTTAAGTTAATTTATTCAGCGAGTGTTTGTTTCTAATAGTTAGTCTAGGGACACTGTACATTGTGACATAAAATGGGGCCGTTTCTGAGAGTTATTTTTTTAACCCCATGTTATAGCATAGGCGCTCATCGTAGTTTATAATGGGCATATCGTAAATTTTAAGTTAATTTATTCAGCGAGTGTTTGTGGCTAATAGTTAGTCTAGGGACACTGTACATTGTGACATAAAATGGGGCCGTTTCTGAGAGTTATTTTTTTAACCCCATGTTATAGCATAGGCGCTCATCGTAGTTTATAATGGGCATATCGTAAATTTTAAGTTAATTTATCCAGCGAGTGTTTGTGGCTAATAGTTAGTCTAGGGACACTGCACATTGTGACATAAAATGGGGCCGTTTCTGAGAGTTATTTTTTTAACCCCATGTTATAGCATAGGCGCTCATCGTAGTTTATAATGGGCATATCGTAAATTTTAAGTTAATTTATTCAGCGAGTGTTTGTGGCTAATAGTTAGTCTAGGGACACTGTACATTGTGACATAAAATGGGGCCGTTTCTGAGAGTTATTTTTTTAACCCCATGTTATAGCATAGGCGCTCATCGTAGTTTATAATGGGCATATCGTAAATTTTAAGTTAATTTATTCAGCGAGTGTTTGTGGCTAATAGTTAGTCTAGGGACACTGTACATTGTGACATAAAATGGGGCCGTTTCTGAGAGTTATTTTTTTAACCTCATGTTATAGCATAGGCGCTCATCGTAGTTTATAATGGGCATATCGTAAATTTTAAGTTAATTTATTCAGCGAGTGTTTGTTTCTAATAGTTAGTCTAGGGACACTGTACATTGTGACATAAAATGGGGCCGTTTCTGAGAGTTATTTTTTTAACCCCATGTTATAGCATAGGCGCTCATCGTAGTTTATAATGGGCATATCGTAAATTTTAAGTTAATTTATTCAGCGAGTGTTTGTGGCTAATAGTTAGTCTAGGGACACTGTACATTGTGACATAAAATGGGGCCGTTTCTGAGAGTTATTTTTTTAACCCCATGTTATAGCATAGGCGCTCATCGTAGTTTATAATGGGCATATCGTAAATTTTAAGTTAATTTATCCAGCGAGTGTTTGTGGCTAATAGTTAGTCTAGGGACACTGCACATTGTGACATAAAATGGGGCCGTTTCTGAGAGTTTTTTTTTTAACCCCATGTTATAGCATAGGCGCTCATCGTAGTTTATAATGGGCATATCGTAAATTTTAAGTTAATTTATTCAGCGAGTGTTTGTGGCTAATAGTTAGTCTAGGGACACTGTACATTGTGACATAAAATGGGGCCGTTTCTGAGAGTTATTTTTTTAACCCCATGTTATAGCATAGGCGCTCATCGTAGTTTATAATGGGCATATCGTAAATTTTAAGTTAATTTATTCAGCGAGTGTTTGTGGCTAATAGTTAGTCTAGGGACACTGTACATTGTGACATAAAATGGGGCCGTTTCTGAGAGTTATTTTTTTAACCCCATGTTATAGCATAGGCGCTCATCGTAGTTTATAATGGGCATATCGTAAATTTTAAGTTAATTTATTCAGCGAGTGTTTGTGGCTAATAGTTAGTCTAGGGACACTGTACATTGTGACATAAAATGGGGCCGTTTCTGAGAGTTATTTTTTTAACCCCATGTTATGGCATAGGCGCTCATCGTAGTTTATAATGGGCATATCGTAAATTTTAAGTTAATTTATTCAGCGAGTGTTTGTGGCTAATAGTTAGTGTAGGGACACTGTACATTGTGACATAAAATGGGGCCGTTTCTGAGAGTTATTTTTTTTAACCCCATGTTATAGCATAGGCGCTCATCGTAGTTTATAATGGGCATATCGTAAATTTTAAGTTAATTTATTCAGCGAGTGTTTGTGGCTAATAGTTAGTCTAGGGACACTGTACATTGTGACATAAAATGGGGCCGTTTCTGAGAGTTATTTTTTTAACCCCATGTTATAGCATAGGCGCTCATCGTAGTTTATAATGGGCATATCGTAAATTTTAAGTTAATTTATTCAGCGAGTGTTTGTGGCTAATAGTTAGTCTAGGGACACTGTACATTGTGACATAAAATGGGGCCGTTTCTGAGAGTTATTTTTTTAACCCCATGTTATAGCATAGGCGCTCATCGTAGTTTATAATGGGCATATCGTAAATTTTAAGTTAATTTATTCAGCGAGTGTTTGTGGCTAATAGTTAGTCTAGGGACACTGTACATTGTGACATAAAATGGGGCTGTTTCTGAGAGTTATTTTTTTAACCCCATGTTATAGCATAGGCGCTCATCGTAGTTTATAATGGGCATATCGTAAATTTTAAGTTAATTTATTCAGCGAGTGTTTGTGTCTAATAGTTAGTCTAGGGACACTGTACATTGTGACATAAAATGGGGCCGTTTCTGAGAGTTATTTTTTTAACCCCATGTTATAGCATAGGCGCTCATCGTAGTTTATAATGGGCATATCGTAAATTTTAAGTTAATTTATTCAGCGAGTGTTTGTGGCTAATAGTTAGTCTAGGGACACTGTACATTGTGACATAAAATGGGGCCGTTTCTGAGAGTTATTTTTTAACCCCATGTTATAGCTGTGGTGAAATGACCTGCCACTGGGATACCTGATTCAAGTCGGGTTGACCGTACCAGTCTAGTCTGGGGAACTTCACCCGGCAAGTGCTGCCACCTCGCGAGTGTCAGTAACAACCGCCGGAAACTCGACCTGGACAACCAGAAGTTACTTGGACACCAGACCGACAACACGGGAATAGCATCGCTCCAGCCAACTGGTAAGCTGATCATTACCCGCCCAGGTCGTGCCCCACAACACTGGTGTCAGAAGTGATCGAACTTCTGCGCCTACTGTGTCTTCTCACACGCATTTATCAAGGAAATTCCTGGATCAATGCGGTAATTTCGTCTGCAACTTCGAGATATCAACAAATAGTCACGTGATCTGAAACAATTTCTGATTGGCTATCGCCCCCTTCCGCCCAAGCAGCCATTGCTGAAGATCTCCAATTTTTTCAATTTAGCGGAAAATTCAAAATACATCGGATTCTAGTCCGGTTCTATCTTAAATACATATTCGAATATACAGTTTGACATCTATAGTTTCGGATAGACACTTGTTTAATAATTCTTCTGCGACATAAATTCTTGGATTGACTTGGATTTCGACTTGTTCATCTACGATCTAGATTCGTGAGTACGCACGTGAATCTGACATAAGTCTAGATCTAATACATGTCTATTCGATTTATTGCGCGACTATTACGCTCAATATTCGCGTAATATTGAGCTTGGGAATCAGCACTCGTAACATTGTACTCATAACACGATATCTGAATTTTCATCTGGTGAAATGTTCGTGCCAATTTATAATTGTTCAAAATAAAATACCTGGCTGAACAAAATGTTTGTTATTCATTATTTTTCATAAATGACTGGTTGACATATATCTGATTATTTTTGGTTCTAGCCAAGAAATAACTGCCAGAATAACCTAGACTTAGTTTTTTTTAGCTATTTCTGGTCCTAGCCAGGAATTATTGTGGTACCTTGTCATCATTTAGAATATCTATATTGTTAATGTTATCATATTTCTAAATTTGTTTACATCATTCAATGTGATCTGTGATAATAATTATTTCGTAGTTTTTCACGCTAAGTTTTGTATTTCTTGTTATAAACCTATTGTACGGGAAATTTTGGACTTGTACTGCGATTATCGATATTGTGATCATTAATTTTTGTTGTTTCATGTACGTCATGCGTTGATGAGGCTATAGGTAGTTTACTTTGTGTAATATAGCTTATTTGCAGTAATTTATTCAAAGTGATCAAACATTTCTTGTATGTTATAAGAAATAAAATCATATACGTCTACGTATTAGCTTCTGCTGTGTTACTGCTTACAAGTAGATAAAAAAAAAAAAAAAAAAAAAAAAAAAAAAAAAAAAAAGAAGATGATGATTAACCTGCAAACTGCAACTCAAGCTGAGTTGGAAACTTTACCTCAAATCGGGAAAGCAAAGGCTAGGAAACTAATCAGCCTGCAGTCAAGTCCAATTACTATGGAGGTACTGGTGTTGGCGACGGGAATACCAGCCCGTACGTTTCAAGATCTAATCGCCAATGATGTGATTGCACCTTTGAGTGAGTCCCCTGAGACCTTGACCGGGGCTTCGCCCGAAAACATCGACACAGGATCAGCACACTCACTACCTGGAGAGGATAGTTCACCAGATGCTGGCCTGAAATCGATCCTACAAGTAATGATGGCTAGCTTAACCAACTTGACGGAACAACAACGTGTTTATCAAGAACAACAGCAAGTTTTCCATCAACAGTTTGCCCAAATGATCCTGCAACAAAACACACAAAGAAAGGAGGAAGATATGGCGAGGGCTACGAGGGCTACCCCTCAGGACCCATTTCTGGCTTCCATGATGTCGCAATATCCTGCTAATGATATTTATGGTAACACAAAGCGTTCTGGTTCAAGCCGGGATCCCACGTCATCAGCAGATGTCAAAACGGAGCCTCGATCTGGTGCTAGCCAGGCCCAATCTGTCTGGAAATCGAAAGATTCCACTTCCGATCAACGGCCGGTGAAATCTCGAGCGTCACCAGGTGGTAAATCTCTCGCCAAGAAATCTGGTCGTGATATTAGCCCACGGGCCCGAGACCACAAGCACAATACTAGGGGAGATCAACCAATAAAAAAGGAAACTGACACACGACATAGAACACACAATACTGAACCACCTAAGCAGGAAGAAAATGCAAGCTCCTCTTCAACTTCGGAAGAATCTGATAGTAGCGAACAGGAGGCCCAAAACGGAGAGGATTCGGACTCTTCGACGGAATCAGAAGCTGAAGTAGATGTTGGTCACCGACACGGTCGTCGCCGTGACGGGGCACGTCGCAACACAACTCCAACAAACCTGCCTCGGATGGAAACTTTCGATGGAGATTTGAAAAAATGGAACTCTTTCTACTTCCAGTTCAAGGAAACTAGCAGAGCTGGTCGCTGGACATACCGTCAGAAGCGAGAACGATTGGCTGGCTGTTTACGTGGAAAAGCTGTCGACTTTGTCCAACACCTACCACGTGCTGTACGCCAGGACTTCCACAGCTTGATAAGAAGCCTCAAGAAGCGCTACGGCCGCAGCGAAACTCCTCTGGAAACCAGGAAGGAGCTACGACAGGCTAAACAGACCGAGACTGAAACTCTCGACGACTTCGCCGACAAGGTGTACGCTTTAGCGGTGGAAAGCTTTCCAACAGGAGACGACCGCTTAATCCAATCAATGGCCGTAGAAGCTTTCTTGCGGGGGTGCAAAGACTCGAGGGCATCTTTCTTGACGATGGAAAAAAATCCTCGAACCATTCCAAAGGCTTTGAAGCTGATGAAGAGGACACAGCAAAACTATCGCGCTGCCAATATAAAGCCGTCTGTTGTACGACAGGTAATGTTTGAGGACGAATTGTTGGACGTCGCCGGGGTATCATTACGATCCACTAACACTCCCACAAACCGTACGTCTCCAAGCAACAGTCCTGTCTCACCAGATAACTCCATGACTAAGTTTCTACAACAGCAACAGCAG
The DNA here is from genome assembly GCA_949152475.1 of Terebella lapidaria. Taxonomy (NCBI): domain Eukaryota; kingdom Metazoa; phylum Annelida; class Polychaeta; order Terebellida; family Terebellidae; genus Terebella; species Terebella lapidaria. Next base: position 32,029 of record CASCJZ010000141.1, read on the forward strand.
ATCATGCAACAGCAGCAAGAACAGCAAAAACTGTTCTTGGAATTCCTTAAACAACAGACTCAACGTGCTGGAAACATTGGCTACGTGTGCTACAACTGTGGAAAACCTGGACATTTCATCAAAGATTGCTCCGAACCCAGGACGAAGTTTTCTGACCAAAGACAGAGATCTCCTTCTCCAAGGAGCTCCAATAGTGCACGTCCAAATAGTCCACAGTATAATCGGGTCCAAGCCCGATCACCATCACCTAGTCCACGTGATTCCAAATGTCATGCATGTCAACAAATCGGACACTATGCACGGGACTGCCCTCAGAAGAAAGCCAGTCCGGAAAACTAAACTGGACCAAGCCCTCCGGCCATGGCCTGGTCCATACCTCTTTGAAAGGCCATCAGCGAACCAACATTTTGAGCGTGGATGACAGCAACCTGGTTCCAGCGAGGTTACCTAAATCCACATCCACATCAACACCCTCACCGTCCATGGCGGGACATCAACATCCTAGTGTTGACATTGACGGTTCATCAACTACCCCCGCTACAGCACAAGTTACTACGCCTCAGTCCAGTGGTGCGATGATCATCCCAGTTATGATAAACCAGCAGAAACTTCAAGCCATCCTAGACACTGCTGCAGATGTAACTGTTCTGAATGAATCTGTAATAAATGACTGTAATTTGCCTTCTGACTTCACCACCGTGACACTTCGAAGCGCATTTAAGAAGGGACTTGTAGCAGGGAAACGATTTACTAACATTCCGTTAACAATCAACAGCCGTAACTATGACTGTACCTTGGTAACTGCTCCCCTGAATGATGACATGCTTCTCGGAAATGACTTTCTGAAGAAATACGACAGTAGTATTGATTTCCAACATTGTCAGCTTACACTAGGTACACCCGCTGAACAGCAGGTGCTCGCCTGCTGGAAAAAAGGTAATACCTCAGCACCCCAGCTGGTAAATCAAGTCATTGTCTCCAACAATATAACACTGCCTCCAAATGAAAGCTGTTGGTTACCGTGTGGTTTCGTCCATGATGTCGACATGCCAATGTTGATAGAACCATGTCAACATGACTCGTTGTTTCTTCCACGAATATATGTCGAGACTACCCAACCGGTCAAAATCAGAGCTATCAATGTCGGGAAAGACCCGATAACACTGAATAAGGGACACACAGTTGCTACCGCAGAATCTGCTTCCCTGGCGCCCAGGAATGGAAACAACCTACCGTGCACCAACGGTGATTATGCCATCCAAAGCCTGGCCCCCAGTGACAACAACTACACTGTGCCAGAGCATGTACGAGGGCTCTACGCTGACAGCATCACTGATCTAGCACCAGAACATCACCAACGGGTCGCCGCGATGTTGACCGACTTTGCTGACGTCTTCGCACGTCACGATCTAGATCTGGGTTGTTTTTCTGACATTCGCCATAACATTCGACTACATGATCCAACTCCTGTGAAACAGAAGATGCGTCGTACACCAATCAGTTTCCAAGCTGAAGAAGAACAACATCTGCAGAGTATGTTACGTGAAGGTGTTATTTCCCCTTCCAACTCTGAATACGCCTCCGCTCCAGTCCTCGTCAGAAAAAAAGACGGGTCGGTCCGATATTGCATTGATTATCGGGAACTCAACGCCAAAACCGTGAAAGATACCTTTCCTCTCCCCCTAATAGAAGATTGTCTCGACACATTAAGTGGCGCTCATTATTTCAGCACTCTCGATTTAGCTGCGGGTTACTGGCAGATTGAAATCGAACCTGAGGATCGACCGAAAACTGCTTTCATTACCCGGTATGGCTTATTTGAACACAACAGAATGAGCTTTGGTCTCTGCAATGCACCAGCTACATTTCAGAGAGGGATGTTTCTGGTCCTACAAGGTCTGACCTGGAGGGAGGTTCTAGCCTACCTCGATGATGTGATCGTCCTGGGAGCAACCTTAGAAGAAGCCATTGTTAATCTGCAAACTGTCTTCAAACGTTTCAGGGAGTACAATCTCAAACTCAAACCCAGGAAATGTCACCTTTTCAAGACAGAAGTAGACTTCCTCGGTCGACGTGTTAATGGTGAAGGAGTGCACGTCTCCAAAGAGAAACTAAGTGTCATCGAAAATTGGACTCGTCCGTCCACAAAAAAAGAGCTCTCTGCATTTCTTGGCTTCATGAATTACCATCGTGATTTCCTTCAAGATTATGCCTCGATTTCACATTGCCTCTATCAGCTCACTGGATCTAAAGCTCCTGAAAACTTAGACTGGCTCCCTGAACATCAACAGTCGTTCGTCACCCTGAAAGAAGCCATTGCTAGCTATCCGGTATTAGCGTTCCCTGAAAAAGATGGAGAATTCATTCTCGACACTGATGCCTCTGATGTAGCTATTGGGGCAGCTCTGTACCAAGTTCAAGATGGAGTTGAAAGACCAATTTCTTTCGCTAGCAAAGCGTTGCTTGACGCACAAAAACGCTACTGTACGACCAGGAAGGAGTTGCTAGCCATAGTGATGTTCACTCGTCAATATCGTCACTACCTACTTGGCAGGATGTTCATCGTGAGAACAGACCATCATAGTCTCGTATGGTTGATGCGTTTCAAACATCCCCAAGGTCAACTGGCTCGTTGGTTAGAAGAACTTAGTCAATTCGACATGAAAATCCTCCATCGCAGCGGTCGAAAACATCAAAATGCTGATGTTCTTTCGAGAATGACGGATTCTACTACTGTGTGTAACTGTTATGATGCTGGTAAATCGCCGGCGTCTCTACCTTGTGGGGGATGCTCTTATTGTCGTCGAGCACATGACAACTGGGGTCGCTTCACAGAAGACGTTGACGACGTTGTTCCCATCGGAGTCCGTTCCGTTACTGACATCACAGACGTTCCAACTAACAATGCCGAAGATTCATTGTCTCTAGCTAAATACACCAAGCAAGAGTTGCGAACTGCACAAGTTGGCGATCCGACCCTAGGTCCTCTGCTAACTTGGATTGAGACTGACTACATTCCAACTCCCGAAGAACTCTCTCTCAAAGGTCCGACTGTAAAACGTCTCTGGACAAATCATGACCTCCTACAGGTTCGGGATGGTGTCTTGTATTATCTCTGGATCGACGGAGAAACTTCTTCGCCTAAACTATTGGTTCCTTCATCATTAAGAGCCGAACTACTTGACCTGGCTCATGACAAGAAATCTGCAGGACATCCGGGACAACAACGCACCTTCGACCGTCTCAAATCATCCTTCTACTGGCCAAAAATGCGGCAAGACATCAATGTTTATGTTCGTACGTGTGACGTCTGCAACCGCAGCAAGAAACCTTCTGTTAAACCTAAAGCGCGTCTGGGAAGCTGCCATGCAGGGTATCCCATGGAACGGTTACATATTGACATTCTTGGTCCTTTCGCCGAGAGTGACAAAGGAAATAAATACGTAGTTATGATAGTGGATCAATTCACTAAGTGGTTAGAGTGTCATCCAGTAGCTGAACAGTCAGCGGAAGTAGTAATAGATGTGTTGATAAAACAGGTTCTAGCCCGTTTCGGTATTCCGACATTTCTACATTCCGATCAGGGTCGGAATTTTGAAAGTATTCTCTTTCAGTCGATGTGCCACGCCCTTGAGATTGCCAAAACAAGGACCACACCATATCACCCCTGCTCCAACGCCCAAGTGGAGCGGTATAACCGTTTGGTATTGCAGATGATACGGTGCTGCATTGGAGAAGATCAAACAAGCTGGGATACTTGCCTGCATTTTGTGGGTATGGCTGCACGCAGCATGGTGAACCGCTCAACGGGTTTTACTCCAAACATGATGATGTTGGGCCGGGAAGTGTCGTTACCTCAGGAGTTGTTCGGCTTGAGATCATCCACACCCACGGAACCTCCAAAATACATACAGACTCTGTTGAAGAACATGCATCAGGTACATGACAGAGCCCGAGAAACTCTACAGGTTCAGCAGAATCGTCAGAAGGCCATTTATGACCAGCGGCTACGACAGCGCACCTATGAACCTGGTGATCTTGTATATTTATTGGACAGTAGCACTAAAATCGGGAGAAGCAGTAAGCTCCAACCAGTCTACACTGGACCATACCTGGTAGTCAAAACCCACTCTCCAGTTCTGTATGCGATTGAAGGACGCCGAGATCGAAGCAAAGTGGTTCACCATGATCGACTGCGGGTTTGTGAAGATCGCAATATTCCACTTTGGATTCGCAGGAAAAGAAGCCTTTTGCTAAGTGGCTCTGAAAACCATCATCGATCCGATGAAGATGACCCTGATTCTGCAATCGAATCTACTCACCTGGAGCAGTTGTTTGGTAAAATCGACATAGACCCGGGAAGTCCATCTCTCTCGTCGGAATCTGATAGTGATGACACTACCGTCGAAGAGAAGATAACGACTACACGTCGTGGTCGCAGAATACAGAAACCTTTGCGGCTGGATGATTACGAATGTTTCTGAACATTGGTGTACCCACATTGTAAAATATGTATATTCAAGTTTTGTTATATCACACAGGTGATGGTTTTATTATCTGCATTGTGAATACGTGCTCTGGAAGCTGTGAGAATGTATGTCATTTAATTTGAGAATTTATTATTATTATTTTTTTTTTTTTTTTTTTTCTTCTCAAATCTGTAAAGGGTGCTGATTCTCCCCCTGGTAAATCCGTGTTTCCGAACATAATACTGATTTAATTGATAAACAATACTGGTTCTGAGCTGGTATATCTTAATATTAGTAACGGATGAATTAAATCGCTGCAAATACGACCATGATTCCAATGAGGATTCCCTTTATTAGATTATAAAATGGATTCGATGGATGAATCGAAGTTTCGTCCTGATTACGAGGAAGAGGAAGAGGAGGAGGAGGAGGCACGCGAATGGCGTCATGAAAGGGGTCATGCGGTTCGTGGTAGATCTCGTGGCCGCCACCCTGTACGGTCTGGTACGAGCCGGGCCAGGGCACGGGACCCTCCACCAACGACCCGCAACCCTCCGAGGAGAGAGTCACGGATCAATCAAGCGTCTGGATCTGGAATGCAGTCGGCCAGGAGTGATGCTCGCCTGCACCAAAGGATTGAACGCCCAGCATCAGTCCGTGTTCCAGTGCACCAGCGTCTGGGAGATCCACCCGCTTCTCATCAGGGCTCACGACCCGAAAGGAGGAACCTACCTGGTTCGAGCCAGGGTAGCGCCTCAACGTCCGCCCACCGATCTCAAGCAAGCCGTCGCTCGTGGTGTCCTATTTGTGACAAGAAGACAGCGAAGCTACGCCGCCACGTAGAGGCCTTCCACATGCCCTGGTTCTTCGTGCCGGAGCACGCCTGCTGGTCCTGCCACGCCAACGAAAGCGCCGCCTGTTTCTTACGGGCCAGGCACGGGGAAGGACACGACACGGTCTTCGACGGAAACCGCCTCCGTGCATGGATTGCCTCAATGAAAGGGCTGCTAGACCGGCTTGTTCGCTACAGTGGCCTCGACACCCCCGGCGAGCTGCTTGCTGATGTTCGACGTCGTCAATTGTTTCCCCCTGACGCCATTGGAGATATCCCCACCTCTCAACATCTGTGCCTCAGCATATTAGGCAGAGCTTTGCAACCGGGTTCTCGCTCGGTTGTGAACTACTCCATTCAGCCCCCATCACACCTGGAGACCCTTTTCCACTGGAAGATCGTGCTGCTGCTCCTGCAGGAGGCTTCCCCACCTCAGCGTGAAGACTTCCGTCGGGCGTCGTTAGAGGATCCGGAACGGTGCATCACAGTGTACGGAATCGACAGCCACGTACATTTGGAGAAACTGTTGGATCGCCATCGAGTACACTCGAGGCATCAACTGGAAGACCGGCTGCGCATCACACGCCTCGACCACGCCTCACGCTTCGAGCTGGATCGGCTGATCGTCTCCCTCAACTTTCCCTCTGCCGACACTTTCCTGCCAATCCTGATACGGGACCACCGCCTGCGGTTCACACTCGGAGCTCATCCACACGTGGCTAGTGATCAGCTGCCGTTAGGCCACTTCCCCAAGCTTCGAGAAGCCGCCAGATCACCCACATGTGTAGCATTAGGCGAGGTCGGACTCGACTATTATCACCACTCCTGCCCGCTCCAGAGAGGGTTCCAGCGGAAATACCTTCGCGAGGTGAGTGCTCTAGCAGTGGAAATGGACAAGCCACTCGTGATTCACTGCCGACCGGATCGCGCCAACTCTGTTACCGCCCGGGATGACTGCATCCGAATCCTAGGGGAGGTCGTACCTGCCGAGCACAAAATTTACGTGCACTGCTTCCATAGCTTACAGGACATGCCGTTGTGGGTGGCAGCCTTCCCCAATGTCGTCTTCGGCTTCGGGAAGAAAATCCGCGACGAGGATCAGACACCGCTAATCCAGGCTATGGATTTGGACCGTATCCTGCTGGAGTCGGATGCTCCATATCAGTCAGCTCATCCCTGGGAACTGGATCTAGTGGCCATCTCCGTCGGACAAGCAAAAAACCTGCCAGCTGCCCTGATCATGGAACTGGGATGCCGCAACGCCATGCGGTTTTTCCGGCTGTAGGTCCCGTGGAACCCGAGGTGCTGGTTCCAGCCAGCACCGTTCCTGGTACTGGTCCTAGCCAGTATCGATCATCAGAATGAACATCTGCCGACACCCTCCACAGCACTAGTCCTAGCTAGTACTTTTCCTCAGACCCTGCTCGTCACCACAAGAAACCGGAGGAGAGTGTGGTGAAATGACCTGCCACTGGGATACCTGATTCAAGTCGGGTTGACCGTACCAGTCTAGTCTGGGGAACTTCACCCGGCAAGTGCTGCCACCTCGCGAGTGTCAGTAACAACCGCCGGAAACTCGACCTGGACAACCAGAAGTTACTTGGACACCAGACCGACAACACGGGAATAGCATCGCTCCAGCCAACTGGTAAGCTGATCATTACCCGCCCAGGTCGTGCCCCACAACAGTAGTTTATAATGGGCATATCGTAAATTTTAAGTTAATTTATTCAGCGAGTGTTTGTGGCTAATAGTTAGTCTAGGGACATAGTACATTGTGACATAAAATGGGGCCGTTTCTGAGAGTTATTTTTTTAACCCCATGTTATAGCATAGGCGATCATCGTAGTTTATAATGGGCATATCGTAAATTTTAAGTTAATTTATTCAGCGAGTGTTTGTGGCTAATAGTTAGTCTAGGGACATAGTACATTGTGACATAAAATGGGGCCGTTTCTGAGAGTTATTTTTTTAACCCCATGTTATAGCATAGGCGATCATCGTAGTTTATAATGGGCATATCGTAAATTTTAAGTTAATTTATTCAGCGAGTGTTTGTGGCTAATAGTTAGTCTAGGGACATAGTACATTGTGACATAAAATGGGGCCGTTTCTGAGAGTTATTTTTTTAACCCCATGTTATAGCATAGGCGATCATCGTAGTTTATAATGGGCATATCGTAAATTTTAAGTTAATTTATTCAGCGAGTGTTTGTGGCTAATAGTTAGTCTAGGGACATAGTACATTGTGACATAAAATGGGGCCGTTTCTGAGAGTTATTTTTTTAACCCCATGTTATAGCATAGGCGATCATCGTAGTTTATAATGGGCATATCGTAAATTTTAAGTTAATTTATTCAGCGAGTGTTTGTGGCTAATAGTTAGTCTAGGGACATAGTACATTGTGACATAAAATGGGGCCGTTTCTGAGAGTTATTTTTTTAACCCCATGTTATAGCATAGGCGATCATCGTAGTTTATAATGGGCATATCGTAAATTTTAAGTTAATTTATTCAGCGAGTGTTTGTGGCTAATAGTTAGTCTAGGGACATAGTACATTGTGACATAAAATGGGGCCGTTTCTGAGAGTTATTTTTTTAACCCCATGTTATAGCATAGGCGATCATCGTAGTTTATAATGGGCATATCGTAAATTTTAAGTTAATTTATTCAGCGAGTGTTTGTGGCTAATAGTTAGTCTAGGGACATAGTACATTGTGACATAAAATGGGGCCGTTTCTGAGAGTTATTTTTTTAACCCCGTGTTATAGCATAGGCGATCATCGTAGTTTATAATGGGCATATCGTAAATTTTAAGTTAATTTATTCAGCGAGTGTTTGTGGCTAATAGTTAGTCTAGGGACATAGTACATTGTGACATAAAATGGGGCCGTTTCTGAGAGTTATTTTTTTAACCCCATGTTATAGCATAGGCGATCATCGTAGTTTATAATGGGCATATCGTAAATTTTAAGTTAATTTATTCAGCGAGTGTTTGTGGCTAATAGTTAGTCTAGGGACATAGTACATTGTGACATAAAATGGGGCCGTTTCTGAGAGTTATTTTTTTAACCCCATGTTATAGCATAGGCGATCATCGTAGTTTATAATGGGCATATCGTAAATTTTAAGTTAATTTATTCAGCGAGTGTTTGTGGCTAATAGTTAGTCTAGGGACATAGTACATTGTGACATAAAATGGGGCCGTTTCTGAGAGTTATTTTTTTAACCCCATGTTATAGCATAGGCGATCATCGTAGTTTATAATGGGCATATCGTAAATTTTAAGTTAATTTATTCAGCGAGTGTTTGTGGCTAATAGTTAGTCTAGGGACATAGTACATTGTGACATAAAATGGGGCCGTTTCTGAGAGTTATTTTTTTAACCCCATGTTATAGCATAGGCGATCATCGTAGTTTATAATGGGCATATCGTAAATTTTAAGTTAATTTATTCAGCGAGTGTTTGTGGCTAATAGTTAGTCTAGGGACATAGTACATTGTGACATAAAATGGGGCCGTTTCTGAGAGTTATTTTTTTAACCCCATGTTATAGCATAGGCGATCATCGTAGTTTATAATGGGCATATCGTAAATTTTAAGTTAATTTATTCAGCGAGTGTTTGTGGCTAATAGTTAGTCTAGGGACATAGTACATTGTGACATAAAATGGGGCCGTTTCTGAGAGTTATTTTTTTAACCCCATGTTATAGCATAGGCGATCATCGTAGTTTATAATGGGCATATCGTAAATTTTAAGTTAATTTATTCAGCGAGTGTTTGTGGCTAATAGTTAGTCTAGGGACATAGTACATTGTGACATAAAATGGGGCCGTTTCTGAGAGTTATTTTTTTAACCCCATGTTATAGCATAGGCGATCATCGTAGTTTATAATGGGCATATCGTACATTTTAAGTTAATTTATTCAGCGAGTGTTTGTGGCTAATAGTTAGTCTAGGGACATAGTACATTGTGACATAAAATGGGGCCGTTTCTGAGAGTTATTTTTTTAACCCCATGTTATAGCATAGGCGATCATCGTAGTTTATAATGGGCATATCGTAAATTTTAAGTTAATTTATTCAGCGAGTGTTTGTGGCTAATAGTTAGTCTAGGGACATAATACATTGTGACATAAAATGGGGCCGTTTCTGAGAGTTATTTTTTTAACCCCATGTTATAGCAAAGGCGATCATCGTAGTTTATAATGGGCATATCGTAAATTTTAAGTTAATTTATTCAGCGAGTGTTTGTGGCTAATAGTTAGTCTAGGGACATAGTACATTGTGACATAAAATGGGGCCGTTTCTGAGAGTTATTTTTTTAACCCCATGTTATAGCATAGGCGATCATCGTAGTTTATAATGGGCATATCGTAAATTTTAAGTTAATTTATTCAGCGAGTGTTTGTGGCTAATAGTTAGTCTAGGGACATAGTACATTGTGACATAAAATGGGGCCGTTTCTGAGAGTTATTTTTTTAACCCCATGTTATAGCATAGGCGATCATCGTAGTTTATAATGGGCATATCGTAAATTTTAAGTTAATTTATTCAGCGAGTGTTTGTGGCTAATAGTTAGTCTAGGGACATAGTACATTGTGACATAAAATGGGGCCGTTTCTGAGAGTTATTTTTTTAACCCCATGTTATAGCATAGGCGATCATCGTAGTTTATAATGGGCATATCGTAAATTTTAAGTTAATTTATTCAGCGAGTGTTTGTGGCTAATAGTTAGTCTAGGGACATAGTACATTGTGACATAAAATGGGGCCGTTTCTGAGAGTTATTTTTTTAACCCCATGTTATAGCATAGGCGATCATCGTAGTTTATAATGGGCATATCGTAAATTTTAAGTTAATTTATTCAGCGAGTGTTTGTGGCTAATAGTTAGTCTAGGGACATAGTACATTGTGACATAAAATGGGGCCGTTTCTGAGAGTTATTTTTTTAACCCCATGTTATAGCATAGGCGATCATCGTAGTTTATAATGGGCATATCGTAAATTTTAAGTTAATTTATTCAGCGAGTGTTTGTGGCTAATAGTTAGTCTAGGGACATAGTACATTGTGACATAAAATGGGGCCGTTTCTGAGAGTTATTTTTTTAACCCCATGTTATAGCATAGGCGATCATCGTAGTTTATAATGGGCATATCGTAAATTTTAAGTTAATTTATTCAGCGAGTGTTTGTGGCTAATAGTTAGTCTAGGGACATAGTACATTGTGACATAAAATGGGGCCGTTTCTGAGAGTTATTTTTTTAACCCCATGTTATAGCATAGGCGATCATCGTAGTTTATAATGGGCATATCGTAAATTTTAAGTTAATTTATTCAGCGAGTGTTTGTGGCTAATAGTTAGTCTAGGGACATAGTACATTGTGACATAAAATGGGGCCGTTTCTGAGAGTTATTTTTTTAACCCCATGTTATAGCATAGGCGATCATCGTAGTTTATAATGGGCATATCGTAAATTTTAAGTTAATTTATTCAGCGAGTGTTTGTGGCTAATAGTTAGTCTAGGGACATAGTACATTGTGACATAAAATGGGGCCGTTTCTGAGAGTTATTTTTTTAACCCCATGTTATAGCATAGGCGATCATCGTAGTTTATAATGGGCATATCGTAAATTTTAAGTTAATTTATTCAGCGAGTGTTTGTGGCTAATAGTTAGTCTAGGGACATAGTACATTGTGACATAAAATGGGGCCGTTTCTGAGAGTTATTTTTTTAACCCCATGTTATAGCATAGGCGATCATCGTAGTTTATAATGGGCATATCGTAAATTTTAAGTTAATTTATTCAGCGAGTGTTTGTGGCTAATAGTTAGTCTAGGGACATAGTACATTGTGACATAAAATGGGGCCGTTTCTGAGAGTTATTTTTTTAACCCCATGTTATAGCATAGGCGATCATCGTAGTTTATAATGGGCATATCGTAAATTTTAAGTTAATTTATTCAGCGAGTGTTTGTGGCTAATAGTTAGTCTAGGGACATAGTACATTGTGACATAAAATGGGGCCGTTTCTGAGAGTTATTTTTTTAACCCCATGTTATAGCATAGGCGATCATCGTAGTTTATAATGGGCATATCGTAAATTTTAAGTTAATTTATTCAGCGAGTGTTTGTGGCTAATAGTTAGTCTAGGGACATAGTACATTGTGACATAAAATGGGGCCGTTTCTGAGAGTTATTTTTTTAACCCCATGTTATAGCATAGGCGATCATCGTAGTTTATAATGGGCATATCGTAAATTTTAAGTTAATTTATTCAGCGAGTGTTTGTGGCTAATAGTTAGTCTAGGGACATAGTACATTGTGACATAAAATGGGGCCGTTTCTGAGAGTTATTTTTTTAACCCCATGTTATAGCATAGGCGATCATCGTAGTTTATAATGGGCATATCGTAAATTTTAAGTTAATTTATTCAGCGAGTGTTTGTGGCTAATAGTTAGTCTAGGGACATAGTACATTGTGACATAAAATGGGGCCGTTTCTGAGAGTTATTTTTTTAACCCCATGTTATAGCATAGGCGATCATCGTAGTTTATAATGGGCATATCGTAAATTTTAAGTTAATTTATTCAGCGAGTGTTTGTGGCTAATAGTTAGTCTAGGGACATAGTACATTGTGACATAAAATGGGGCCGTTTCTGAGAGTTATTTTTTTAACCCCATGTTATAGCATAGGCGATCATCGTAGTTTATAATGGGCATATCGTAAATTTTAAGTTAATTTATTCAGCGAGTGTTTGTGGCTAATAGTTAGTCTAGGGACATAGTACATTGTGACATAAAATGGGGCCGTTTCTGAGAGTTATTTTTTTAACCCCATGTTATAGCATAGGCGATCATCGTAGTTTATAATGGGCATATCGTAAATTTTAAGTTAATTTATTCAGCGAGTGTTTGTGGCTAATAGTTAGTCTAGGGACATAGTACATTGTGACATAAAATGGGGCCGTTTCTGAGAGTTATTTTTTTAACCCCATGTTATAGCATAGGCGATCATCGTAGTTTATAATGGGCATATCGTAAATTTTAAGTTAATTTATTCAGCGAGTGTTTGTGGCTAATAGTTAGTCTAGGGACATAGTACATTGTGACATAAAATGGGGCCGTTTCTGAGAGTTATTTTTTTAACCCCATGTTATAGCATAGGCGATCATCGTAGTTTATAATGGGCATATCGTAAATTTTAAGTTAATTTATTCAGCGAGTGTTTGTGGCTAATAGTTAGTCTAGGGACATAGTACATTGTGACATAAAATGGGGCCGTTTCTGAGAGTTATTTTTTTAACCCCATGTTATAGCATAGGCGATCATCGTAGTTTATAATGGGCATATCGTAAATTTTAAGTTAATTTATTCAGCGAGTGTTTGTGGCTAATAGTTAGTCTAGGGACATAGTACATTGTGACATAAAATGGGGCCGTTTCTGAGAGTTATTTTTTTAACCCCATGTTATAGCATAGGCGATCATCGTAGTTTATAATGGGCATATCGTAAATTTTAAGTTAATTTATTCAGCGAGTGTTTGTGGCTAATAGTTAGTCTAGGGACATAGTACATTGTGACATAAAATGGGGCCGTTTCTGAGAGTTATTTTTTTAACCCCATGTTATAGCATAGGCGATCATCGTAGTTTATAATGGGCATATCGTAAATTTTAAGTTAATTTATTCAGCGAGTGTTTGTGGCTAATAGTTAGTCTAGGGACATAGTACATTGTGACATAAAATGGGGCCGTTTCTGAGAGTTATTTTTTTAACCCCATGTTATAGCATAGGCGATCATCGTAGTTTATAATGGGCATATCGTAAATTTTAAGTTAATTTATTCAGCGAGTGTTTGTGGCTAATAGTTAGTCTAGGGACATAGTACATTGTGACATAAAATGGGGCCGTTTCTGAGAGTTATTTTTTTAACCCCATGTTATAGCATAGGCGATCATCGTAGTTTATAATGGGCATATCGTAAATTTTAAGTTAATTTATTCAGCGAGTGTTTGTGGCTAATAGTTAGTCTAGGGACATAGTACATTGTGACATAAAATGGGGCCGTTTCTGAGAGTTATTTTTTTAACCCCATGTTATAGCATAGGCGATCATCGTAGTTTATAATGGGCATATCGTAAATTTTAAGTTAATTTATTCAGCGAGTGTTTGTGGCTAATAGTTAGTCTAGGGACATAGTACATTGTGACATAAAATGGGGCCGTTTCTGAGAGTTATTTTTTTAACCCCATGTTATAGCATAGGCGATCATCGTAGTTTATAATGGGCATATCGTAAATTTTAAGTTAATTTATTCAGCGAGTGTTTGTGGCTAATAGTTAGTCTAGGGACATAGTACATTGTGACATAAAATGGGGCCGTTTCTGAGAGTTATTTTTTTAACCCCATGTTATAGCATAGGCGATCATCGTAGTTTATAATGGGCATATCGTAAATTTTAAGTTAATTTATTCAGCGAGTGTTTGTGGCTAATAGTTAGTCTAGGGACATAGTACATTGTGACATAAAATGGGGCCGTTTCTGAGAGTTATTTTTTTAACCCCATGTTATAGCATAGGCGATCATCGTAGTTTATAATGGGCATATCGTAAATTTTAAGTTAATTTATTCAGCGAGTGTTTGTGGCTAATAGTTAGTCTAGGGACATAGTACATTGTGACATAAAATGGGGCCGTTTCTGAGAGTTATTTTTTTAACCCCATGTTATAGCATAGGCGATCATCGTAGTTTATAATGGGCATATCGTAAATTTTAAGTTAATTTATTCAGCGAGTGTTTGTGGCTAATAGTTAGTCTAGGGACATAGTACATTGTGACATAAAATGGGGCCGTTTCTGAGAGTTATTTTTTTAACCCCATGTTATAGCATAGGCGATCATCGTAGTTTATAATGGGCATATCGTAAATTTTAAGTTAATTTATTCAGCGAGTGTTTGTGGCTAATAGTTAGTCTAGGGACATAGTACATTGTGACATAAAATGGGGCCGTTTCTGAGAGTTATTTTTTTAACCCCATGTTATAGCATAGGCGATCATCGTAGTTTATAATGGGCATATCGTAAATTTTAAGTTAATTTATTCAGCGAGTGTTTGTGGCTAATAGTTAGTCTAGGGACATAGTACATTGTGACATAAAATGGGGCCGTTTCTGAGAGTTATTTTTTTAACCCCATGTTATAGCATAGGCGATCATCGTAGTTTATAATGGGCATATCGTAAATTTTAAGTTAATTTATTCAGCGAGTGTTTGTGGCTAATAGTTAGTCTAGGGACATAGTACATTGTGACATAAAATGGGGCCGTTTCTGAGAGTTATTTTTTTAACCCCATGTTATAGCATAGGCGATCATCGTAGTTTATAATGGGCATATCGTAAATTTTAAGTTAATTTATTCAGCGAGTGTTTGTGGCTAATAGTTAGTCTAGGGACATAGTACATTGTGACATAAAATGGGGCCGTTTCTGAGAGTTATTTTTTTAACCCCATGTTATAGCATAGGCGATCATCGTAGTTTATAATGGGCATATCGTAAATTTTAAGTTAATTTATTCAGCGAGTGTTTGTGGCTAATAGTTAGTCTAGGGACATAGTACATTGTGACATAAAATGGGGCCGTTTCTGAGAGTTATTTTTTTAACCCCATGTTATAGCATAGGCGATCATCGTAGTTTATAATGGGCATATCGTAAATTTTAAGTTAATTTATTCAGCGAGTGTTTGTGGCTAATAGTTAGTCTAGGGACATAGTACATTGTGACATAAAATGGGGCCGTTTCTGAGAGTTATTTTTTTAACCCCATGTTATAGCATAGGCGATCATCGTAGTTTATAATGGGCATATCGTAAATTTTAAGTTAATTTATTCAGCGAGTGTTTGTGGCTAATAGTTAGTCTAGGGACATAGTACATTGTGACATAAAATGGGGCCGTTTCTGAGAGTTATTTTTTTAACCCCATGTTATAGCATAGGCGATCATCGTAGTTTATAATGGGCATATCGTAAATTTTAAGTTAATTTATTCAGCGAGTGTTTGTGGCTAATAGTTAGTCTAGGGACATAGTACATTGTGACATAAAATGGGGCCGTTTCTGAGAGTTATTTTTTTAACCCCATGTTATAGCATAGGCGATCATCGTAGTTTATAATGGGCATATCGTAAATTTTAAGTTAATTTATTCAGCGAGTGTTTGTGGCTAATAGTTAGTCTAGGGACATAGTACATTGTGACATAAAATGGGGCCGTTTCTGAGAGTTATTTTTTTAACCCCATGTTATAGCATAGGCGATCATCGTAGTTTATAATGGGCATATCGTAAATTTTAAGTTAATTTATTCAGCGAGTGTTTGTGGCTAATAGTTAGTCTAGGGACATAGTACATTGTGACATAAAATGGGGCCGTTTCTGAGAGTTATTTTTTTAACCCCATGTTATAGCATAGGCGATCATCGTAGTTTATAATGGGCATATCGTAAATTTTAAGTTAATTTATTCAGCGAGTGTTTGTGGCTAATAGTTAGTCTAGGGACATAGTACATTGTGACATAAAATGGGGCCGTTTCTGAGAGTTATTTTTTTAACCCCATGTTATAGCATAGGCGATCATCGTAGTTTATAATGGGCATATCGTAAATTTTAAGTTAATTTATTCAGCGAGTGTTTGTGGCTAATAGTTAGTCTAGGGACATAGTACATTGTGACATAAAATGGGGCCGTTTCTGAGAGTTATTTTTTTAACCCCATGTTATAGCATAGGCGATCATCGTAGTTTATAATGGGCATATCGTAAATTTTAAGTTAATTTATTCAGCGAGTGTTTGTGGCTAATAGTTAGTCTAGGGACATAGTACATTGTGACATAAAATGGGGCCGTTTCTGAGAGTTATTTTTTTAACCCCATGTTATAGCATAGGCGATCATCGTAGTTTATAATGGGCATATCGTAAATTTTAAGTTAATTTATTCAGCGAGTGTTTGTGGCTAATAGTTAGTCTAGGGACATAGTACATTGTGACATAAAATGGGGCCGTTTCTGAGAGTTATTTTTTTAACCCCATGTTATAGCATAGGCGATCATCGTAGTTTATAATGGGCATATCGTAAATTTTAAGTTAATTTATTCAGCGAGTGTTTGTGGCTAATAGTTAGTCTAGGGACATAGTACATTGTGACATAAAATGGGGCCGTTTCTGAGAGTTATTTTTTTAACCCCATGTTATAGCATAGGCGATCATCGTAGTTTATAATGGGCATATCGTAAATTTTAAGTTAATTTATTCAGCGAGTGTTTGTGGCTAATAGTTAGTCTAGGGACATAGTACATTGTGACATAAAATGGGGCCGTTTCTGAGAGTTATTTTTTTAACCCCATGTTATAGCATAGGCGATCATCGTAGTTTATAATGGGCATATCGTAAATTTTAAGTTAATTTATTCAGCGAGTGTTTGTGGCTAATAGTTAGTCTAGGGACATAGTACATTGTGACATAAAATGGGGCCGTTTCTGAGAGTTATTTTTTTAACCCCATGTTATAGCATAGGCGATCATCGTAGTTTATAATGGGCATATCGTAAATTTTAAGTTAATTTATTCAGCGAGTGTTTGTGGCTAATAGTTAGTCTAGGGACATAGTACATTGTGACATAAAATGGGGCCGTTTCTGAGAGTTATTTTTTTAACCCCATGTTATAGCATAGGCGATCATCGTAGTTTATAATGGGCATATCGTAAATTTTAAGTTAATTTATTCAGCGAGTGTTTGTGGCTAATAGTTAGTCTAGGGACATAGTACATTGTGACATAAAATGGGGCCGTTTCTGAGAGTTATTTTTTTAACCCCATGTTATAGCATAGGCGATCATCGTAGTTTATAATGGGCATATCGTAAATTTTAAGTTAATTTATTCAGCGAGTGTTTGTGGCTAATAGTTAGTCTAGGGACATAGTACATTGTGACATAAAATGGGGCCGTTTCTGAGAGTTATTTTTTTAACCCCATGTTATAGCATAGGCGATCATCGTAGTTTATAATGGGCATATCGTAAATTTTAAGTTAATTTATTCAGCGAGTGTTTGTGGCTAATAGTTAGTCTAGGGACATAGTACATTGTGACATAAAATGGGGCCGTTTCTGAGAGTTATTTTTTTAACCCCATGTTATAGCATAGGCGATCATCGTAGTTTATAATGGGCATATCGTAAATTTTAAGTTAATTTATTCAGCGAGTGTTTGTGGCTAATAGTTAGTCTAGGGACATAGTACATTGTGACATAAAATGGGGCCGTTTCTGAGAGTTATTTTTTTAACCCCATGTTATAGCATAGGCGATCATCGTAGTTTATAATGGGCATATCGTAAATTTTAAGTTAATTTATTCAGCGAGTGTTTGTGGCTAATAGTTAGTCTAGGGACATAGTACATTGTGACATAAAATGGGGCCGTTTCTGAGAGTTATTTTTTTAACCCCATGTTATAGCATAGGCGATCATCGTAGTTTATAATGGGCATATCGTAAATTTTAAGTTAATTTATTCAGCGAGTGTTTGTGGCTAATAGTTAGTCTAGGGACATAGTACATTGTGACATAAAATGGGGCCGTTTCTGAGAGTTATTTTTTTAACCCCATGTTATAGCATAGGCGATCATCGTAGTTTATAATGGGCATATCGTAAATTTTAAGTTAATTTATTCAGCGAGTGTTTGTGGCTAATAGTTAGTCTAGGGACATAGTACATTGTGACATAAAATGGGGCCGTTTCTGAGAGTTATTTTTTTAACCCCATGTTATAGCATAGGCGATCATCGTAGTTTATAATGGGCATATCGTAGATTTTAAGTTAATTTATTCAGCGAGTGTTTGTGGCTAATAGTTAGTCTAGGGACATAGTACATTGTGACATAAAATGGGGCCGTTTCTGAGAGTTATTTTTTTAACCCCATGTTATAGCATAGGCGATCATCGTAGTTTATAATGGGCATATCGTAAATTTTAAGTTAATTTATTCAGCGAGTGTTTGTGGCTAATAGTTAGTCTAGGGACATAGTACATTGTGACATAAAATGGGGCCGTTTCTGAGAGTTATTTTTTTAACCCCATGTTATAGCATAGGCGATCATCGTAGTTTATAATGGGCATATCGTAAATTTTAAGTTAATTTATTCAGCGAGTGTTTGTGGCTAATAGTTAGTCTAGGGACATAGTACATTGTGACATAAAATGGGGCCGTTTCTGAGAGTTATTTTTTTAACCCCATGTTATAGCATAGGCGATCATCGTAGTTTATAATGGGCATATCGTAAATTTTAAGTTAATTTATTCAGCGAGTGTTTGTGGCTAATAGTTAGTCTAGGGACATAGTACATTGTGACATAAAATGGGGCCGTTTCTGAGAGTTATTTTTTTAACCCCATGTTATAGCATAGGCGATCATCGTAGTTTATAATGGGCATATCGTAAATTTTAAGTTAATTTATTCAGCGAGTGTTTGTGGCTAATAGTTAGTCTAGGGACATAGTACATTGTGACATAAAATGGGGCCGTTTCTGAGAGTTATTTTTTTAACCCCATGTTATAGCATAGGCGATCATCGTAGTTTATAATGGGCATATCGTAAATTTTAAGTTAATTTATTCAGCGAGTGTTTGTGGCTAATAGTTAGTCTAGGGACATAGTACATTGTGACATAAAATGGGGCCGTTTCTGAGAGTTATTTTTTTAACCCCATGTTATAGCATAGGCGATCATCGTAGTTTATAATGGGCATATCGTAAATTTTAAGTTAATTTATTCAGCGAGTGTTTGTGGCTAATAGTTAGTCTAGGGACATAGTACATTGTGACATAAAATGGGGCCGTTTCTGAGAGTTATTTTTTTAACCCCATGTTATAGCATAGGCGATCATCGTAGTTTATAATGGGCATATCGTAAATTTTAAGTTAATTTATTCAGCGAGTGTTTGTGGCTAATAGTTAGTCTAGGGACATAGTACATTGTGACATAAAATGGGGCCGTTTCTGAGAGTTATTTTTTTAACCCCATGTTATAGCATAGGCGATCATCGTAGTTTATAATGGGCATATCGTAAATTTTAAGTTAATTTATTCAGCGAGTGTTTGTGGCTAATAGTTAGTCTAGGGACATAGTACATTGTGACATAAAATGGGGCCGTTTCTGAGAGTTATTTTTTTAACCCCATGTTATAGCATAGGCGATCATCGTAGTTTATAATGGGCATATCGTAAATTTTAAGTTAATTTATTCAGCGAGTGTTTGTGGCTAATAGTTAGTCTAGGGACATAGTACATTGTGACATAAAATGGGGCCGTTTCTGAGAGTTATTTTTTTAACCCCATGTTATAGCATAGGCGATCATCGTAGTTTATAATGGGCATATCGTAAATTTTAAGTTAATTTATTCAGCGAGTGTTTGTGGCTAATAGTTAGTCTAGGGACATAGTACATTGTGACATAAAATGGGGCCGTTTCTGAGAGTTATTTTTTTAACCCCATGTTATAGCATAGGCGATCATCGTAGTTTATAATGGGCATATCGTAAATTTTAAGTTAATTTATTCAGCGAGTGTTTGTGGCTAATAGTTAGTCTAGGGACATAGTACATTGTGACATAAAATGGGGCCGTTTCTGAGAGTTATTTTTTTAACCCCATGTTATAGCATAGGCGATCATCGTAGTTTATAATGGGCATATCGTAAATTTTAAGTTAATTTATTCAGCGAGTGTTTGTGGCTAATAGTTAGTCTAGGGACATAGTACATTGTGACATAAAATGGGGCCGTTTCTGAGAGTTATTTTTTTAACCCCATGTTATAGCATAGGCGATCATCGTAGTTTATAATGGGCATATCGTAAATTTTAAGTTAATTTATTCAGCGAGTGTTTGTGGCTAATAGTTAGTCTAGGGACATAGTACATTGTGACATAAAATGGGGCCGTTTCTGAGAGTTATTTTTTTAACCCCATGTTATAGCATAGGCGATCATCGTAGTTTATAATGGGCATATCGTAAATTTTAAGTTAATTTATTCAGCGAGTGTTTGTGGCTAATAGTTAGTCTAGGGACATAGTACATTGTGACATAAAATGGGGCCGTTTCTGAGAGTTATTTTTTTAACCCCATGTTATAGCATAGGCGATCATCGTAGTTTATAATGGGCATATCGTAAATTTTAAGTTAATTTATTCAGCGAGTGTTTGTGGCTAATAGTTAGTCTAGGGACATAGTACATTGTGACATAAAATGGGGCCGTTTCTGAGAGTTATTTTTTTAACCCCATGTTATAGCATAGGCGATCATCGTAGTTTATAATGGGCATATCGTAAATTTTAAGTTAATTTATTCAGCGAGTGTTTGTGGCTAATAGTTAGTCTAGGGACATAGTACATTGTGACATAAAATGGGGCCGTTTCTGAGAGTTATTTTTTTAACCCCATGTTATAGCATAGGCGATCATCGTAGTTTATAATGGGCATATCGTAAATTTTAAGTTAATTTATTCAGCGAGTGTTTGTGGCTAATAGTTAGTCTAGGGACATAGTACATTGTGACATAAAATGGGGCCGTTTCTGAGAGTTATTTTTTTAACCCCATGTTATAGCATAGGCGATCATCGTAGTTTATAATGGGCATATCGTAAATTTTAAGTTAATTTATTCAGCGAGTGTTTGTGGCTAATAGTTAGTCTAGGGACATAGTACATTGTGACATAAAATGGGGCCGTTTCTGAGAGTTATTTTTTTAACCCCATGTTATAGCATAGGCGATCATCGTAGTTTATAATGGGCATATCGTAAATTTTAAGTTAATTTATTCAGCGAGTGTTTGTGGCTAATAGTTAGTCTAGGGACATAGTACATTGTGACATAAAATGGGGCCGTTTCTGAGAGTTATTTTTTTAACCCCATGTTATAGCATAGGCGATCATCGTAGTTTATAATGGGCATATCGTAAATTTTAAGTTAATTTATTCAGCGAGTGTTTGTGGCTAATAGTTAGTCTAGGGACATAGTACATTGTGACATAAAATGGGGCCGTTTCTGAGAGTTATTTTTTTAACCCCATGTTATAGCATAGGCGATCATCGTAGTTTATAATGGGCATATCGTAAATTTTAAGTTAATTTATTCAGCGAGTGTTTGTGGCTAATAGTTAGTCTAGGGACATAGTACATTGTGACATAAAATGGGGCCGTTTCTGAGAGTTATTTTTTTAACCCCATGTTATAGCATAGGCGATCATCGTAGTTTATAATGGGCATATCGTAAATTTTAAGTTAATTTATTCAGCGAGTGTTTGTGGCTAATAGTTAGTCTAGGGACATAGTACATTGTGACATAAAATGGGGCCGTTTCTGAGAGTTATTTTTTTAACCCCATGTTATAGCATAGGCGATCATCGTAGTTTATAATGGGCATATCGTAAATTTTAAGTTAATTTATTCAGCGAGTGTTTGTGGCTAATAGTTAGTCTAGGGACATAGTACATTGTGACATAAAATGGGGCCGTTTCTGAGAGTTATTTTTTTAACCCCATGTTATAGCATAGGCGATCATCGTAGTTTATAATGGGCATATCGTAAATTTTAAGTTAATTTATTCAGCGAGTGTTTGTGGCTAATAGTTAGTCTAGGGACATAGTACATTGTGACATAAAATGGGGCCGTTTCTGAGAGTTATTTTTTTAACCCCATGTTATAGCATAGGCGATCATCGTAGTTTATAATGGGCATATCGTAAATTTTAAGTTAATTTATTCAGCGAGTGTTTGTGGCTAATAGTTAGTCTAGGGACATAGTACATTGTGACATAAAATGGGGCCGTTTCTGAGAGTTATTTTTTTAACCCCATGTTATAGCATAGGCGATCATCGTAGTTTATAATGGGCATATCGTAAATTTTAAGTTAATTTATTCAGCGAGTGTTTGTGGCTAATAGTTAGTCTAGGGACATAGTACATTGTGACATAAAATGGGGCCGTTTCTGAGAGTTATTTTTTTAACCCCATGTTATAGCATAGGCGATCATCGTAGTTTATAATGGGCATATCGTAAATTTTAAGTTAATTTATTCAGCGAGTGTTTGTGGCTAATAGTTAGTCTAGGGACATAGTACATTGTGACATAAAATGGGGCCGTTTCTGAGAGTTATTTTTTTAACCCCATGTTATAGCATAGGCGATCATCGTAGTTTATAATGGGCATATCGTAAATTTTAAGTTAATTTATTCAGCGAGTGTTTGTGGCTAATAGTTAGTCTAGGGACATAGTACATTGTGACATAAAATGGGGCCGTTTCTGAGAGTTATTTTTTTAACCCCATGTTATAGCATAGGCGATCATCGTAGTTTATAATGGGCATATCGTAAATTTTAAGTTAATTTATTCAGCGAGTGTTTGTGGCTAATAGTTAGTCTAGGGACATAGTACATTGTGACATAAAATGGGGCCGTTTCTGAGAGTTATTTTTTTAACCCCATGTTATAGCATAGGCGATCATCGTAGTTTATAATGGGCATATCGTAAATTTTAAGTTAATTTATTCAGCGAGTGTTTGTGGCTAATAGTTAGTCTAGGGACATAGTACATTGTGACATAAAATGGGGCCGTTTCTGAGAGTTATTTTTTTAACCCCATGTTATAGCATAGGCGATCATCGTAGTTTATAATGGGCATATCGTAAATTTTAAGTTAATTTATTCAGCGAGTGTTTGTGGCTAATAGTTAGTCTAGGGACATAGTACATTGTGACATAAAATGGGGCCGTTTCTGAGAGTTATTTTTTTAACCCCATGTTATAGCATAGGCGATCATCGTAGTTTATAATGGGCATATCGTAAATTTTAAGTTAATTTATTCAGCGAGTGTTTGTGGCTAATAGTTAGTCTAGGGACATAGTACATTGTGACATAAAATGGGGCCGTTTCTGAGAGTTATTTTTTTAACCCCATGTTATAGCATAGGCGATCATCGTAGTTTATAATGGGCATATCGTAAATTTTAAGTTAATTTATTCAGCGAGTGTTTGTGGCTAATAGTTAGTCTAGGGACATAGTACATTGTGACATAAAATGGGGCCGTTTCTGAGAGTTATTTTTTTAACCCCATGTTATAGCATAGGCGATCATCGTAGTTTATAATGGGCATATCGTAAATTTTAAGTTAATTTATTCAGCGAGTGTTTGTGGCTAATAGTTAGTCTAGGGACATAGTACATTGTGACATAAAATGGGGCCGTTTCTGAGAGTTATTTTTTTAACCCCATGTTATAGCATAGGCGATCATCGTAGTTTATAATGGGCATATCGTAAATTTTAAGTTAATTTATTCAGCGAGTGTTTGTGGCTAATAGTTAGTCTAGGGACATAGTACATTGTGACATAAAATGGGGCCGTTTCTGAGAGTTATTTTTTTAACCCCATGTTATAGCATAGGCGATCATCGTAGTTTATAATGGGCATATCGTAAATTTTAAGTTAATTTATTCAGCGAGTGTTTGTGGCTAATAGTTAGTCTAGGGACATAGTACATTGTGACATAAAATGGGGCCGTTTCTGAGAGTTATTTTTTTAACCCCATGTTATAGCATAGGCGATCATCGTAGTTTATAATGGGCATATCGTAAATTTTAAGTTAATTTATTCAGCGAGTGTTTGTGGCTAATAGTTAGTCTAGGGACATAGTACATTGTGACATAAAATGGGGCCGTTTCTGAGAGTTATTTTTTTAACCCCATGTTATAGCATAGGCGATCATCGTAGTTTATAATGGGCATATCGTAAATTTTAAGTTAATTTATTCAGCGAGTGTTTGTGGCTAATAGTTAGTCTAGGGACATAGTACATTGTGACATAAAATGGGGCCGTTTCTGAGAGTTATTTTTTTAACCCCATGTTATAGCAAAGGCGATCATCGTAGTTTATAATGGGCATATCGTAAATTTTAAGTTAATTTATTCAGCGAGTGTTTGTGGCTAATAGTTAGTCTAGGGACATAGTACATTGTGACATAAAATGGGGCCGTTTCTGAGAGTTATTTTTTTAACCCCATGTTATAGCATAGGCGATCATCGTAGTTTATAATGGGCATATCGTAAATTTTAAGTTAATTTATTCAGCGAGTGTTTGTGGCTAATAGTTAGTCTAGGGACATAGTACATTGTGACATAAAATGGGGCCGTTTCTGAGAGTTATTTTTTTAACCCCATGTTATAGCATAGGCGATCATCGTAGTTTATAATGGGCATATCGTAAATTTTAAGTTAATTTATTCAGCGAGTGTTTGTGGCTAATAGTTAGTCTAGGGACATAGTACATTGTGACATAAAATGGGGCCGTTTCTGAGAGTTATTTTTTTAACCCCATGTTATAGCATAGGCGATCATCGTAGTTTATAATGGGCATATCGTAAATTTTAAGTTAATTTATTCAGCGAGTGTTTGTGGCTAATAGTTAGTCTAGGGACATAGTACATTGTGACATAAAATGGGGCCGTTTCTGAGAGTTATTTTTTTAACCCCATGTTATAGCATAGGCGATCATCGTAGTTTATAATGGGCATATCGTAAATTTTAAGTTAATTTATTCAGCGAGTGTTTGTGGCTAATAGTTAGTCTAGGGACATAGTACATTGTGACATAAAATGGGGCCGTTTCTGAGAGTTATTTTTTTAACCCCATGTTATAGCATAGGCGATCATCGTAGTTTATAATGGGCATATCGTAAATTTTAAGTTAATTTATTCAGCGAGTGTTTGTGGCTAATAGTTAGTCTAGGGACATAGTACATTGTGACATAAAATGGGGCCGTTTCTGAGAGTTATTTTTTTAACCCCATGTTATAGCATAGGCGATCATCGTAGTTTATAATGGGCATATCGTAAATTTTAAGTTAATTTATTCAGCGAGTGTTTGTGGCTAATAGTTAGTCTAGGGACATAGTACATTGTGACATAAAATGGGGCCGTTTCTGAGAGTTATTTTTTTAACCCCATGTTATAGCATAGGCGATCATCGTAGTTTATAATGGGCATATCGTAAATTTTAAGTTAATTTATTCAGCGAGTGTTTGTGGCTAATAGTTAGTCTAGGGACATAGTACATTGTGACATAAAATGGGGCCGTTTCTGAGAGTTATTTTTTTAACCCCATGTTATAGCATAGGCGATCATCGTAGTTTATAATGGGCATATCGTAAATTTTAAGTTAATTTATTCAGCGAGTGTTTGTGGCTAATAGTTAGTCTAGGGACATAGTACATTGTGACATAAAATGGGGCCGTTTCTGAGAGTTATTTTTTTAACCCCATGTTATAGCATAGGCGATCATCGTAGTTTATAATGGGCATATCGTAAATTTTAAGTTAATTTATTCAGCGAGTGTTTGTGGCTAATAGTTAGTCTAGGGACATAGTACATTGTGACATAAAATGGGGCCGTTTCTGAGAGTTATTTTTTTAACCCCATGTTATAGCATAGGCGATCATCGTAGTTTATAATGGGCATATCGTAAATTTTAAGTTAATTTATTCAGCGAGTGTTTGTGGCTAATAGTTAGTCTAGGGACATAGTACATTGTGACATAAAATGGGGCCGTTTCTGAGAGTTATTTTTTTAACCCCATGTTATAGCATAGGCGATCATCGTAGTTTATAATGGGCATATCGTAAATTTTAAGTTAATTTATTCAGCGAGTGTTTGTGGCTAATAGTTAGTCTAGGGACATAGTACATTGTGACATAAAATGGGGCCGTTTCTGAGAGTTATTTTTTTAACCCCATGTTATAGCATAGGCGATCATCGTAGTTTATAATGGGCATATCGTAAATTTTAAGTTAATTTATTCAGCGAGTGTTTGTGGCTAATAGTTAGTCTAGGGACATAGTACATTGTGACATAAAATGGGGCCGTTTCTGAGAGTTATTTTTTTAACCCCATGTTATAGCATAGGCGATCATCGTAGTTTATAATGGGCATATCGTAAATTTTAAGTTAATTTATTCAGCGAGTGTTTGTGGCTAATAGTTAGTCTAGGGACATAGTACATTGTGACATAAAATGGGGCCGTTTCTGAGAGTTATTTTTTTAACCCCATGTTATAGCATAGGCGATCATCGTAGTTTATAATGGGCATATCGTAAATTTTAAGTTAATTTATTCAGCGAGTGTTTGTGGCTAATAGTTAGTCTAGGGACATAGTACATTGTGACATAAAATGGGGCCGTTTCTGAGAGTTATTTTTTTAACCCCATGTTATAGCATAGGCGATCATCGTAGTTTATAATGGGCATATCGTAAATTTTAAGTTAATTTATTCAGCGAGTGTTTGTGGCTAATAGTTAGTCTAGGGACATAGTACATTGTGACATAAAATGGGGCCGTTTCTGAGAGTTATTTTTTTAACCCCATGTTATAGCATAGGCGATCATCGTAGTTTATAATGGGCATATCGTAAATTTTAAGTTAATTTATTCAGCGAGTGTTTGTGGCTAATAGTTAGTCTAGGGACATAGTACATTGTGACATAAAATGGGGCCGTTTCTGAGAGTTATTTTTTTAACCCCATGTTATAGCATAGGCGATCATCGTAGTTTATAATGGGCATATCGTAAATTTTAAGTTAATTTATTCAGCGAGTGTTTGTGGCTAATAGTTAGTCTAGGGACATAGTACATTGTGACATAAAATGGGGCCGTTTCTGAGAGTTATTTTTTTAACCCCATGTTATAGCATAGGCGATCATCGTAGTTTATAATGGGCATATCGTAAATTTTAAGTTAATTTATTCAGCGAGTGTTTGTGGCTAATAGTTAGTCTAGGGACATAGTACATTGTGACATAAAATGGGGCCGTTTCTGAGAGTTATTTTTTTAACCCCATGTTATAGCATAGGCGATCATCGTAGTTTATAATGGGCATATCGTAAATTTTAAGTTAATTTATTCAGCGAGTGTTTGTGGCTAATAGTTAGTCTAGGGACATAGTACATTGTGACATAAAATGGGGCCGTTTCTGAGAGTTATTTTTTTAACCCCATGTTATAGCATAGGCGATCATCGTAGTTTATAATGGGCATATCGTAAATTTTAAGTTAATTTATTCAGCGAGTGTTTGTGGCTAATAGTTAGTCTAGGGACATAGTACATTGTGACATAAAATGGGGCCGTTTCTGAGAGTTATTTTTTTAACCCCATGTTATAGCATAGGCGATCATCGTAGTTTATAATGGGCATATCGTAAATTTTAAGTTAATTTATTCAGCGAGTGTTTGTGGCTAATAGTTAGTCTAGGGACATAGTACATTGTGACATAAAATGGGGCCGTTTCTGAGAGTTATTTTTTTAACCCCATGTTATAGCATAGGCGATCATCGTAGTTTATAATGGGCATATCGTAAATTTTAAGTTAATTTATTCAGCGAGTGTTTGTGGCTAATAGTTAGTCTAGGGACATAGTACATTGTGACATAAAATGGGGCCGTTTCTGAGAGTTATTTTTTTAACCCCATGTTATAGCATAGGCGATCATCGTAGTTTATAATGGGCATATCGTAAATTTTAAGTTAATTTATTCAGCGAGTGTTTGTGGCTAATAGTTAGTCTAGGGACATAGTACATTGTGACATAAAATGGGGCCGTTTCTGAGAGTTATTTTTTTAACCCCATGTTATAGCATAGGCGATCATCGTAGTTTATAATGGGCATATCGTAAATTTTAAGTTAATTTATTCAGCGAGTGTTTGTGGCTAATAGTTAGTCTAGGGACATAGTACATTGTGACATAAAATGGGGCCGTTTCTGAGAGTTATTTTTTTAACCCCATGTTATAGCATAGGCGATCATCGTAGTTTATAATGGGCATATCGTAAATTT
>CASCJZ010000142.1:0-25620 GCA_949152475.1 Terebella lapidaria
TCGCTAATCTAACAAAAGCCAAAAATATTTCTAAACGAGACAATCACATATTGCAGACCCTTGCCCCTTCAGATTTAGTTACTAAAATCAAAGCTGATGACCCTTACATTGTCGACCTTGGGTGATAAAAGGGAGTTTGGATCGTACGACAATCGATCATATAACAAATGATGTGGAATTGACTATCGAAAAATACAAAATTAATGAGGGAAATTAATAATGAATATAAGCAGAGCTATTGCGACGTTTCGATGTTGACCTTCTCTGTGACCTTGACCTTGTCGCTCAATATTGTGCTGTAAATTTTCGCAATGTTGTTTCTATTACCAAGGCACGTCTTCTGAACGAAAACGGTTAAAAAAAGATTGAAAATGGCTTCGCAACATGTCATGGTCTTGAATCTCAGAACATCCAAAGTCATGAAATTGTGACCCCCAATTTTTCGACATTGGGCGATAATGGAGAGTTTTCGTCATACTACCATCGGCCGTACACCATACGATCGGGAATTAGTTAGAGATAAATACAAAAATAGTTGGAAAAATTATTATTAAGTAGAACCGGAGTTATAGGTAATTATGTGATTTTCACGTTTTCCGTTGCCATAGCAACCGTTTTCTTCCGATTCCGACAAAATTCAAGGAGAACAGAGCTACTGCCATACCGTTTCATCCCTGTAAGTTTGAAGTCTATAGAACCATATTGTGACGAATCGGCGTTCTTCAGGGTCCGATCAACCCTATCACTTCGTATAGCATTCGATAATGTTGTGCTTGAAGATCACAAGCCAGTCCGAATTCAATTTATCCAACTTTATTGGGATGAATAGTCCGATGATACGATCACGACCACATTCGCTACTTCCCCATAAGTCCGATCTAGAGTCCGCTAATCACTTTGACAATATGTACAGTTTATCACAGATAAATATCACTTCTTTTATACTCCTAATGGAAACATACGGAAGCCCGTTGAGGCCAGATACTGCAAGGTGTGAAAATATAATTATCTGGCGGCCGCCACTTATTTATCTGGCGGCCGCCACATAATTATCTGGCAGCCGCCAGATAATTATTTACGTAGAAGATTTTTGTAAAGCAATATACATATATAGCTAATTAGTATCCAAATAAAAGTATCCAAATAAAAGTCGTGACATCATCTACATACTGTTTTTAATGAGACAATGTTATATCGGGTAATGTAGGGGGGTGGCGGTTGATCTGCAAATTATTCAACAAAACTTAACTTTCAAACTTAATATTGTGTGTTCCGTTTTTTCTTGTTTTTTTTTCTCACCTATGGAATATGTATTGAAAGTTGCCCTATGGTCCATAATACCAATCAATGACATGAAAATATGTACATTTCATCGCGCAAAAAATATTCGTTAAATTTATTGAGGCATTCTTGAACCATACGTTACAATATAAATCGACATTCCATGGTCAAATTTCCCATAGTCAATTTCCGTTTTCTAAGCAGCAACATTCCTATGTCACCGGCAAATAGTGTGTTTGTTTCTCAACTTATACGCTATTCCAGAGCTAGTTGCAAATATGAGGACTTTGTCTATCGAAGTGCCCAGCTAGTCTCTAAACTGCTGCGACAAGGATATGTTTTACCAAGATTTATGGCTGCGTTTAGGAGATTCTATGGACGTCATCATGATCTGGTTGATAAATACAGCACATCCATGTCTGCCATGCAACTAGATCTATTTTCATGTTAATTTTGTGGAATTCATGACGGGTGCCACTAGTGGGGCAGGAAATGCTCACTCTTTCCGGAACACCTGATTTCACCTCCTAATGGCCACTTTTGGGGGTTCATGAGTTTCCCTGTCATTTTTGTTTTCTCTCACTTCGTATGCCTGATATGACTTTCTGTCCCCGGACTAAGAGATTGGATAACGGACCCTGTTTTGTTTGCTCGGAATACCTAATACTGGGTATTGATTCCACGTCTATTCATTGACCGACCAGAGTCACTTTGCACGTGACTCACCCGCACCACTCCTATTGGATGCTGGTTTTGGAAGGGCAGGGGGGTGGGAGGCGGTGGAAGAAGATTTTTTTTAGGAACTTGATAATATCGACTTATCGATAATGTATCTCAAATATAATGTATCATTTTGACCGCATATAAATTCGGAAATTTGAATTTCTATGGATAGAGCAAAATGCTGGGTTAATGCACTAATTATGTGGCGGCCGCCACTTGAAAATATATTTTCACACCTGGCACTAACGGTCTTCCGTAGAAACACGTCTATCCACATGGACTTTTCAACTCCTAGATTAAGCGGGGATTTTCCATGAGGTCTCAGCAAGTTTCCCGCTTCGTGGGGTGGAAGTTGTGTGTGATTCGTCAGTTGTCATGGGGTTTGTGTCGGATTTCTAAGTTATTTTCATAGGTTGTTGGGCAGTTGTATACTAATTCCATCAGGTGTACAGTAGAAACAACTACGTTTACCACACTGTCTGCCCCTGATGACGCCAGTGTGTTTTTTGACAAGGTATTTGGTCGGGCTTTATTTCTTTTGCAAAGTCTTGTATTTTATGTTTGTTATTGGAATCATCAAAATTTGGCTGTATTGGTGGTAATAGATTGATACCTACATTGTCATGTCATGTCTAAGTTTACGTGATGTTTATGTCTGGGAGTATGCTGATTGGTTTTGGGGGATGTAGAGTCATGTTCCATGCACGTGATCGAGGAGGGTGCGGTGGATGTAGTGCACATGTACGGGTGACATCATCTGTAAGTATGGATTACGTATTGATCCTGTGACGTGTATGTGAAGTGAGAGAACGTGTAAGGTAGGGTTTGGGGTGGTTACAGTCATAAATGTAGAATATTAAGTACCTATTAATACATGGTTAATTTCATAACGGACCGGTTATCGGGACCAAGTGGCAAATAACGGACCGAGCGGCAGCGAGGTATGTTATGACGCGGTCCCGATAACCGGTCTGTTATGAAATTAACCATGTATTAATTTGCTTATTACACATCATATCGAAACTTAACTACCAGTCCATAGACTAGAAACCATTAGATTTAATTGTTGGGAAATTTATTCAAATAATAACAATACATCTGTTTCATGCAGTCAATTGTTCGAAAGAAAACATTCTAATTCGGTATTATGAAGTCACTGTGCATGCTAGGAGCGTATGACGCGCCATCGGTCTGTTATTCAGTTTACTATAAAAACGTCATTGCGAACTCATATCGGACCAGCGGAGCACATATAGGACCGGGTGGGCTGATATTGTTTGGTGACATACGGCAATATCGGATTCGTTGAAACGTGCACGTTACGGTTCAATATCAGTTAGATGTGTAATAAGCGAATGTAACGGCCCGTCCCTCCCGCGCACCACATTTCCATGACAACACTCACTCTTCTACGTAACACACACTATACACGGCCACTACACGATCAATACAGGCAAAACCCCATACAACCACGCGGCCCCGATCAATACAGCTCACGCGCACCCTGCACTGATTGCCCTGACATAGATGCCTATGCTTTAACACATGGAAAATTACAGACACCTGCTCTCAGATCACGTGACCAGACATGTCAGAACACGAACACGGAAATTCCACTATTCTCGATGAGATCAGCACATACACAGCCAATCACACGACCCCGTATACTCAAGGCGGGAAAATCCACCCACATGTCCTTCGGCCCCTAAAAAACTTGTCAAAAAGTTATCCCAAGTGATGGACGTGATTGTATAGTGGAGAGAATATATTCAAAGAATTCTGTGATAAACTCTGTTAATCGTGGACTAAATTAGAAGTATTCGACAAGGGACATCATCCGACCTAGGGTGTGAATCGGCATACGTGAAGTGAGTGTCGGCATTGGACTTATCGCCTAAATAAACAGTAGTAAAAGATACTGCCGGCTCTTTATTCGACACGACACTGAGGTAAGTCTTGACTCCGGCCTGATGTCAGCCCGTGAACGATATTTGCTGACAGAAAAAACAAACAAACAAACAGACAGACAGGGAGGGAGACCAAATGCAATACCCTCTCCAACTATCGGGGCGAGAGTAAAAACAGAGTCAATTATAACATAACATTACAAGGCCTCGTTAACAATTCACTAATTACACTAATAATTTGGTTCGTGACAATTGAATTTATCTTTGTACATGAATTCGACCATATGACTTAGTGAAGAATGACCGCACAAGGAAGTGAACAAGAATATATTATTATGTTAATCACAAGTAAACAATAATGGGACACTTTCACTGACATATATTGAGCATGATATGCCACATTATAAATACATATTGTTTGAATTAGTTTGGAAGATTTGAATCAAGAATGAAGACGGATATTTTGTTTGTAGTGACTGTATTGTTTTGGGCCGTGTTTTCCACAAGTACACTTCAGGAAATACCGAACAAAGGTAATTTACAAACGTAAACCATATACTTATAGATCATTCCTCAACATGTAATACTCGCGCCACTCGCTCCCTTTAATTACCATAGCTGCTTGAATATCACAGCTGCCTTGTGGGAGAAGTTGTACATGGTACACAGCTGTTTGAAAGATAGAGCCACATGGTGTTAGAAGTTGTACATGGTACACAGCTGTTTGAATGATAGAGCCACCTTGTGTTAGAAGTTGTACATGGTACACTGCTGTTTGAATGATAGAGCCACCTTGTGTTAGAAGTTGTACATGGTACACAGCTGTTTGAACGATAAAGCCACCTTGTGTTAGAAGTTGTACATGGTACACAGCTGTCTGAATGATAGAGCCACCTTGTGTTAGAAGTTGTACATGGTACACAGCTGTTTGAATGATAGAGCCACCTTGTGTTAGAAGTTGTACATGGTACACTGCTGTTTGAATGATAGAGCCACCTTGTGTTAGAAGTTGTACATGGTACACTGCTGTTTGAATGATAGAGCCACCTTGTGTTAGAAGTTGTACATGGTACACTGCTGTTTGAATGATAGAGCCACATCGCGTGAGAAGTTGTATATGGTACACAGTTGTTTGATTGATAGAGCCACCTTGTGTTAGAAGTTGTACATGGTACACAGCTGTTTGAGTGATAGAGCCAACGTGTGTGAGAAGTTGTACATGGTACACAGCTGTTTGAATGATAGAGCCACCTTGTGTGAGAAGTTGTACATGGTACACAGCTGTTTTAGAGATAGAGCCACCGTGTGTGAGAAGTTGTACATGGTACACAGCTGTTTGAATGATAGAGCCACCTTGTGTTAGAAGTTGTACATGGTACACAGCTGTTTGAACGAAAGAGCCACCTTGTGTGAGAAGTTGTACATGGTACACAGCTGTTTGAATGATAGAGCCACCTTGTGTTAGAAGTTGTACATGGTACACAGTTGTTTGATTGATAGGGCCACCTTGTGTTAGAAGTTGTACATGGTACACTGCTGTTTGAACGAAAGAGCCACCTTGTGTTAGAAGTTGTACATGGTACACTGCTGTTTGAATAATAGGGCCACCTTGTGTTAGAAGTTGTATATGGTACACAGCTGTTTGAACGATAGAGCCACGTTGTGTTAGAAGTTGTACATGGTACACTGCTGTTTGAACGATAGAGCCACCTTGTGTGAGAAGTTGTACATGGTACACTGCTGTTTGAATGATAGAGCCACCTTTTGTTAGAAGTTGTACATGGTACACAGCTGTTTGAATGATAGAGCCACATCGTGTTAGATGTTGTACATGGTACACAGCTGTTTGAATGATGGAACCACCTTGTGTTAGAAGTTGTACATGGTACACTGATGTTTGAATGATAGAGTCGCCTTGTGTTAGAAGTAGTACATGGTACACAGCTGTTTGAATGATAGAGCCACATCGTGTTAGATGTTGTACATGGTACACAGCTGTTTGAATGATGGAACCACCTTGTGTGAGAAGTTGGACATGGTACACTGCTGTTTGAACGATAGAGCCACCTTGTGTGTGAAGTTGTACATGGTACACAGCTGTTTGAAAGATAGAGCCACCTTGTGTTAGAAGTTGTACATGGTACACAGCTGTTTGAATGATAGAGCCACCTTGTGTTAGAAGTTGTACATGGTACCCAGCTGTTTGAATGACAAATCCTCCTTGTGTTAGAAGTTTTACATGGTACACAGCTGTTTGAATGATAGAGCCACCTTGTGTTAGAAGTTGTACATGGTACACTGCTGTTTGAATGATAGGGCCACCTTGTGTTAGAAGTTGTACATGGTACACAGCTTTTTGAATGGTAAAGCCACCTTGTGTTAGAAGTTGTACTTGGTACACAGCTCTTTGAATGATAGAGCCACCTTGTGTTAGAAGTTGTACATGGTACACTGCTGTTTGAATGATAGGGCCACCTTGTGTTAGAAGTTGTACATGGTACACAGCTTTTTGAATGGTAAAGCCACCTTGTGTTAGAAGTTGTACATGGTACACAGCTGTTTGAACGATAGAGCCACCTTGTGTTAGAAGTTGTACATGGTACACTGCTGTTTGAATGATAGAGCCACCTTGTGTTAGAAGTTGTACATGGTACACTGCTGTTTGAATTGAATGATAGAGTCACCTTCTGTTAGAAGTTGTGAATGGTACACTATGTTTGAACGATAGAGCCACCTTGTGTTAGAAGTTGTACATGGTACACTGCTGTTTGAATGATAGAGCCACCTTGTGTTAGAAGTTGTACATGGTACACTGCTGTTTGAATAATAGAGCCACCTTGCAGGTAGGTAGGTAGGTAGGTAGGTAATTTATTTTCAAACTATACTCGTTGATCATATTTACAGTAATTGTTTACAATGCATATACATTTACTTGTGTTAGAAATTGTACATGGTACACAGCTGTTTGAATGATAAAGCCAATTTGAGTTAGAAGTTGTACATGGTACACTGCTGTTTGAATGATAGAGCCACCTTGTGCTGGAAGTTGTACATGGTACACTGCTGTTTGAACGATAGAGCCACCTTGTGTTAGAAGTTGTACATGGTACACTGCTGTTTAAACGATAGAGCCACCTTGTGTTAGAAGTTGTACATGGTACACAGCTGTTTGAAAGATAGAGCCACCTTGTGTTAGAAGTTGCACATGGTACACAGCTGTCTCAATGATAGAGCCACCTTGTGTTAGAAGTTGTACATGGTACACAGCTGTTTGAATGATAGAGCCACATTGTCACAGTGTTAGAAGATGTACATGGTACACAGCTGTTTGAATGATAGAGCCACCTTGTGTTAGAAGTTGTACATGGTACACAGCTGTTTGAATGATAGAGCCTATTTGTGTTAGAAGTTGTACATGGTACACAGCTGTTTGAACGATAGAGCCACCTTGTGTTAGACGTTGTACATGGTACACAGCTGTTTGAATGATAGAGCCACCTCGTGTTAGAAGTTGTACATGGTACACTGCTGTTTGAATGATAGAGCCACCTTGTGTGAGAAGTTGTACATAGTACACTGCTCTTGAATGATAGAGCCACCCTACATGAGAAGTTGTAAAAATGTACACTGCTGTTTTAGAGATAGAGCCACCTTGTGTGAGAAGTTGTACATGGTACACAGCTGTTTGAATGATAGAGCCACTTTGTGTTAGAAGTTGAACATGGTACACTGCTGTTTGAATGATAGTGCCACCTTGTGTTAGAAGTTGTACATGGTACACTGCTGTTTGAATGATAGAGCCACCTTGTGTGAGAAGTTGTACATAGTACACTGCTCTTGAATGATAGAGCCACCCTACGTGAGAAGTTGTAAAAATGTACACTGCTGTTTTAGAGATAGAGCCACCTTGTGTGAGAAGTTGTACATGGTACACTGCTGTTTGAATGATAGAGCCACCTTGTGTTAGAAGTTGTACATGGTACACTGCTGTTTGAATGATAGTGCCACTTTGTGTTAGAAGTTGTACATGGTACACTGCTGTTTGAATGATAGTGCCACCTTGTGTTAGAAGTTGTACATGGTACACTGCTGTTTGAATGATAGGGCCACCTTATGATAGAAGTTGTACATGGTACACTGCTGTTTGAATGATAGAGCCACCTTGTGTTAGAGTTGTACACGGTACACAGCTGCTTGAATGATAGAGCAACCTTGTGTTAGAAGTTGTACATGGTACACTGCTGTTCGAACGAAAGAGCCACCTTGTGTGAGAAGTTGTACTTGGTTCACTGCTGTTTGAACGATAGAGCAACATCGATCGAGTACACGCATATTCCACAATGTTCTGCCAGTCAGGAAGGTCTGTTCCACACACGAACACGTGAAGCTTACGTGCCCGATCGGGCTGTCCGTGACAGTACAGGACATAGTGGCCGGCGTGATGTTCCACCCCAGAGCCGGCCCCTGTCCCGCCTCCAACCCGGCGTGCCACTTCTCATTACGAACGCACCAAGCGTACTTCAACACTGCCCTCAAGTCCTGCCAGAGCGTCAGCTCCTGTGACATCACCAACGCGCCCTGGCCCTTCATTGACGTAACGGCCTGTAAGGTCAAGGTCAGCAATGTGACGATCGTCCACTTCACGTGCTCGACTGGCGGACAGGAGATTTATACAAGGCGTAAGTCACAAAACTGAATATATGACGAAAATCAGAAATACAAAGCTAAAAATACTATAAAAATGTCGTATTTTTACAATCTAATTGAACATTTTAAAACCTTATTTTGATATATCTGCTTTATTCCACACTTTGACGTCAACCGTGGTGAAAGCAGAGAATCCAGATAATATTTCATTGTATGTGGGTAAGTTGCCTGGGGTACATACGTACGTATGTCTGCGGTCTATCCATACTCAAATAAAATATGCAAGTGCAAATCAAGTTAATTTAGTTATTTTAAACAGATATGAATTTCAAATGGAGTGCTTATTCGAAGACACAATTAAACTAAGTCTTTCTCAATATTGTGACGTCATGGCTTTGAATTCCAGGGATCGCTTTGGGCGCTTTGACGGTCATCTTGCTTTCTGTATTAATTATGAACATCTTCATCAAAAGAAGAGCGTAAGTAAATGATTTCTGACAATCAAGGGGCAAAACGTGTTTCGCCACATTTGCTTCAAGTGGTGTTCTTTGAAACGCTTTATTTCAAGTGAAGAATACAGTGTGTTAATGACATTACCAGAAACTAACATTTGATGCGATATTGTGCGCCCAATATATAAAACTATACTAGTATAGGCCTATTATCAGTATCCTCTATGTATACTTGTATACTTCAGCTGAGCTTATATTATCTAATCTATATAGGAATCGTGATCACGCAGTAGATATGTCGAGTCCTACAGATCCACAACAGCCGCGAGTAACTTACAGACTCACATTGCAATCCGTTTCTGACAGCAATATCCATCGCATCGCATCCCACGGACACCCCGTTCGGAGCGTGACTCTGCCACGACCACATACCCAGGTTGACGACGCCGCGAGGCCACGTTTGTCCGTCCCTCATGCCGTCACCATGGCCACACTGCCGCGTGTACACGCTAGTGGTGACGTTAGAGCTCACATTGAGGCCAGGGATCAAAGCCGTCGGGAGTCAGACCTTCAGAATTCTGCGAAGAAAGATTACTATAGCTACGTCCGTGTCACCGGTGAATACTGACATTTATGGGGTGATTTTAGGAAGTTTGGGTTGAATAAGAAATGTATGGATATTTGACTTGTTATGAAAGTAGTGAGGCCCAGACCTGTTCAGACACGAATGTTGAATTTTGCCATGGCAACCGATTTCATTTGATTTTGAAAACAAATTGACGGAGACCGAGCTACTAACATAGCGCTTCAGTCTAAAGATTTCAGATCGATTGGACCGTTTGTCTTTGAGTTATAAGCGTATAAATTGTGAACCCCAATTTTTCGTCATCGGGCGATAATGGAGAGTTTCCGTCCTACGACCATCGGCTGTACACTATATAATACGATCGGGAATTGACCAAAGAAAAATACAAAAAATAGTTAGAAAAATTAATATCAAGTAGAACCGGAGTACCAATTGTGTGATTTTCACTGTTTCCGTTGCCATGGCAACCACTTTTATCCGATTTCGACAAAATGTGTAGGGGATTGAGCCACTACCATAGCGCTTCAGCCCTATGAATTTCATATTGATCGGACTATTTGTCTTCAAGTTATGAGCGCAGACATTTGCGCTAAAAAGTCGCCGGCAAAAAATAACCGAAATCTTCATCCTCAATGTTCATCTTACAGTTGATAACCCTGTGTCAAATATTATTGCGTCAGTGACTCACGAACGATCTTTGAGATTCCACCCGTAGTGAATTCAACAGCTTTGTCCAACATTTTCCCACAAGAGAGATAACCTAAGAGGAAATTGGAA
Source organism: Terebella lapidaria (assembly GCA_949152475.1). Classification (NCBI taxonomy): domain Eukaryota; kingdom Metazoa; phylum Annelida; class Polychaeta; order Terebellida; family Terebellidae; genus Terebella; species Terebella lapidaria. The sequence goes on from CASCJZ010000142.1 coordinate 10,374, forward strand.
CCTGTGGAACCTGTTCAGACACGGATGTTGATTTTTGCCATGGCAACCGATTTCATTTGATTTTGAAAACAAATTGACGGAGACCGAGCTACTAACATAGCGCTTCAGTCTATAGATTTCAGATCGATTGGACCGTTTGTCTTTGAGTTATAAGCGTATAAATCGTGAACCCCAATTTTTCGTCATCGGGCGATAATGGAGAGTTTCCGTCCTACGACCATCGGCTGTACACTATACGATCGGGAATTGACCATATACAAAAAAAATAGTTAGAAAAATTAATATCAAGTAGAACCGGAGTTATAACCAATTGTGTGATTTTCACTTTTTCCGTTGCCATGGCAACCACTTTTATCCGATTTCGACCCATACTGTTCCCAGCATCCTCTGCGCTAAAGCCAGCAGTCGACGCTGTCACTCTTGCCCTATAACATTAAAATTTTTAATATTGTATCCTTACGCTACCAGTTTACGCAGGTTAGTCCGCGATATATAGACCATGAATTTATCAATTAACTACTGATGCGAATACAGTACGAGAAAGGTAAACTAGAAGAAGGAAAACTAGAGAGAAAAAGCCAACATGACGAGAAAACCATATCGATTTTGCCGGTTCCTTGCACTGCGTAACCCTGTGAACCGTCTGCCACAACTCGGTTAACACACGTGAGCTGTTTGTTTACCCCCGAAAGTAGCTCCCTATATTTCGCAGAGTCCTATGCGTGTTGTAGCAGAGATGAGATTCGGCGTGAATCTCGAGCGATGCAGTGTGATTTCACCCAATTTGAAGGAGATTGAGCCACTACCATAGCGCTTCAGCCCTTTGAATTTCATATTGATCGGACTATTTGTCTTCAAGTTATGAGCGCAGACATTTGCGCTAAAAAGTCGCCGGCAAAAAATAACCGAAATCTTCATCCTCAATGTTCATCTTACAGTTGATAACCCTGTGTCAAATATTATTGCGTCAGTGACTCACGAACGATCTTGGAGATTCCACCAGTGGTGAATTCAATAGCTTTGTCCAACATTTTCCCACAAGAGAGATAACCTAAGAGGAAATTAATTTAAACAGAACAAAATGCATCATCTTCAAATACACGGAACACTTTACAGATGACGTGACGGCTGTTCAGTCGCTTATTTGTTTGCGTGACTGTTAATTCATAGTTCCGACGACATCCCAACAGGCCACGCCCCCTTGGCAACCGCAGGAAAAGTCCCACAAACATACCATGTGCTTTTGCTTGAGCAAGTCGGGAATAATGTAACTTTTGCTTGCTTCCGTTTACACAATCGTTTTGTAAAATAATACACCATATTTCACATGTCTATACTCATAAGGGGATGGAGAATATATTGTAAGCTTAAATATTTAACTTATTTGGCTTTACTTGGCCATGAGTGCATCAGAAGTACACTATCATCCCACTTCACTCAAGAGGTTGGGCTGTTAAACACGCCGGTTTTGTTTGTGGGACTTTTACGTTTTGGCGCGTTTTTTGACGTCTTTTGATTGGGTAGTAAATATGTAAGTGGGCGGGGCTTATGTATCATCGGAACTATGAATTGCACAGAGATGCTGGACATCATCTCCCTGCCGGTGAGGAATTAGCGACCGTTCAGAAAGAGACTTCAATTCTCAGTTTGCTGTCGAAGGCTCCAGCTTGTAAGATGAAACACTATCCCGCAAGCTCAGCGGAGCAATCATCAGCAATTTATTAGTTTTCTGTCGTTTTTGGTCCTCCACCGGCTGAATCATCCTATAGTGTCACGTGACCATAATGTCTTAAAATCCGTCTTTGTTATGGACAGAACACTTTTGGATGTAGTCGCTACAATCCTGACTCCAGGGATCCCATACCCCATGACTTCGACCTGGACCTGGAGACTCAATCAGCACTGATTCTTCAATGTATGTCTCTCAAAGTCCAGTGTATTTTTCAGTGTCTCTCAAAGTCCAGTGTATTTTTCAGTGTCTCTCAAAGTCCAGTGTATTTTTCAGTGTCTCTCAAAGTCCAGTGTATTTTTCAGTGTCTCTCAAAGTCCAGTGTATTTTTCAGTGTCTCTCAAAGTCCAGTGTATTTTTACGATTATGACTTCACAAACGTGAAATTTATCACACATCGTACGCAACACATCGTACGCAATACTTTTAGTATTTGATTACAATATAATCCTGACCATGTGGTATGTTCATTATTAGATCTACTACGAATATCGTATCACATAAGTTTGCTATTATATCATTAAAATGGTTTGAAACACAATACTTATACAAACAATTTATAACAACTCAATTCATGCACAACCATTATTAACACTTACTTTTAACCAGAAATTAGTGTAACAGTTAAGGTAATTTCTGGTCAAAATTAATATGCAACGTGAGTCTCAGTAGATCTAAGTTTTGCACTACTTCCGCTGTGCGTGGATATTTTTGACCGAGTACGATCTGTTGCAGTGTCAGATGTCGCATGAGAGTTCAGGTCGATGGATTATACAAATATTTGTATTGGCGTCAATTGTGATGGTTTCTGTGAGGGGGAATTGATTGACACGTGTGAGGTATTGTCCCGGAGTGGAGGATGTGATTGTTGGCACGGAGTATTGACTCCTTGTCAAGGGTCCATCAACTGTTGACAGTCACTCATCAGAAGGCTTCCTCTTGCTCCTCCATAAAAGGTGCCTTTGTGTTTTCTGTTATTGTAAAGAATCAGTCACTACCGTTGATTCCTTCAGCTCCCTTTCACCCTATTGTTTTTTCTTTGTTTTGTTTTGTTTTTGTCGAAATCAGTTACTACACATGAACTAATAACATGAAACGCTGTTTCCATTATTACCATGTAATTGGCCTCCAATACTGAAAATCAATATCCAGATCATTCCCATGAACATCCGCACATTCAGTCGAAGAATGTGGAACTGTACATGTTTTAGAATCACAAAATATCAATACATGTGTATATTAGTTATACCAAAATTGTTAACGACCGGAATATGCATTAAAATACTTCTCGCCTATCAATGTATCATGCTTTTTGTCACATACAACATCTGTTACATATGTTATGCAAGCGGTGTATTGAAATATGTTCACGATGTGCATACATATAAAAATACGTGAAATGTCCTGATTTATTCAAAAACCGATGTGAGTGGAATCGCACATCATATGAAATAAAAAATGACAGTTGTTTGATTTCCCAGTTCACGAATACATATATGATATATCGATACACAAATTGATAGCCCCTTCAGAGGAGCCCTGTGTAATTTTATTTTATATAAAATCCTGCAAACCAAAAACTGTAAATGTGTGGAATATCGTAGAAAATTGACAAAGCCAGAGCGGGTATCAATAATTCAGCCACAGTTGACAGGATTAGACACTGATGAAAAGTATGAGGCTGGAACTCAGAACAAGAAGTGGGTCCACGGAATTTTGGTTTAGTTCAATGCCGGGATAATTAGATTTTGCAGGAACCTGTCGGTGAAGCTCTCCACTTCCGGAATTCCCCCGATTAGCCACCAAAATAACAGGGGTGAATGCACAAAGTGTAAGTGTATAAGAGGCAGAACAACGGACATTTTCCCTGTTGACAGAACCAATGTGATGTTCTAGCAACAGATGGCCTCTCACTCCTTCCCAGCAATACAGTTCATTCTCTCAACTCAACAGCACCCCATTCCGCTCAACACCAACCCATTCTTCACACACACGTCCTGTACAAGGCAGTTACACTAGTAGATCTATATTTGGGGCGAAGTTGCCTTTGGCAAGTCATCTTCTCGAGGATTTTATAAAAGTGATGCTCAACAGCACCCCATTCCGCTCACCACCAACCCATCCTTCACACACGCGTCCTGTACAAGGCAGTTACACTAGTAGATCTATATTTGGGGCGAAGTTGCCTTTGGCAAGTCATCTTCTCGAGGATTTTATAAAAGTGACGCTTTCGATTATTACACTTTTCTGACGTCAGGTACAGGTACAATTAATAAGTGAATTAAAAAATTGGTTTAATAAATAAATTGGTTACTAAACATTTTCGGTTTTTTTTTCAAATACGTTTTCCAGAGATACGTCGTCCAGAAAGTGAACAAAATACCATGCAGTGGATTTTCTATGTATGCCTCAAAGACACGTGTATGTGTAGCAGTGTGGAATCTGATGTCTTACCGATGGTCTATCTATCCATTTATTTATTTATTGCTTCGGCATTTGACATCATATGTCCTTAATTTGTTTGACATATGCTCGGGAGTTTTTCGTCGACCTGAGTATTGCTCACGGTCCGTACTTGTTTTTCTCTGGCGTTGAGTGATACCGCTTGCGTCAGGTGGGTTTGGCGCCAACCGTTCATTGTTCAGCTTTCCGTCCGACAGGACAGACACATTTTCGAATGTCACTTTTATGTGGTCAAGCACATGTATCTAACAAGGGTTTCTTTATTTCTTTATGTTATACACTGTGCTCAGGTATTTCTCACAAAATAAGTTCACCAATTACACTGTTGTCTGTCTGTGGCCTAACTTAAATAATCTCCGACTTTTTCAGGCACATGCCATTGTCTATTATCACATTACACGATTCTGTTTCGTATGATCAATGTATGTGTTTGAATATTAATTGAGTAATTATATCAAATCATGGCCTCCTATAAGCTGGTAATCTGATGGAACCAATTTGTAATGTATTTCATATGAATGTAAGTATTAATCTATTACCACCAATACATTCAGATTTTGATGATGTTAATAACAAACGTAAAGTACAACAGTTTGCAATAGAAACAAAGCCCGACCAAATAGTTTATCCAAAGACACACTGGCGTCATCAGGGGCAGACAGTGTGTTAAATGTAGTTGTTTCTACTGTACACCTGATGGAATTAGTATACTACTGCCCAACAACCTATGAAAAAATTTAAAAATCCGATACAAACCCCATGGAATAGCTATATGGCAAGTACATAAGTACCTAATCACAAGCCAAAAGGCTACTGAGTTGATGGTATCCTCGGGGACAGATTTAACGTCTGCCAGCAGTGACACCGACTCAGTGGTATGAATGTAAGTATCAATCTATTACCACCAATACATTCAGATTTTGATGATGTTAATAACAAACGTAAAGTACAACAGTTTGCAATAGAAACAAAGCCCGACCAATTAGTTTATCCAAAGACACACTGGCGTCATCAGGGGCAGACAGTGTGTTAAATGTAGTTGTCTCTACTGTACACCTGATGGAATTAGTATACAACTGCCCAACAACCTATGAAAAAAATTATAAATCCGATACAAACCCCATGGAATAGATATATGACAAGTACATAAGTACCTAATCACAAGCCAAAAGGCTACTGAGTTGATGGTATCCTCGGGGACAGATTTAACGTCCGCCAGCAGTGACACCGACTCAGTGGTATGGAGATAAGTATCAATCTATTACCACCAATACATTCCGATTTTGATGATGTTAATAACAAACGTAAAGTACAACAGTTTGCAATAGAAACAAAGCCCGACCAAATAGTTTATCCAAAGACACACTGGCGTCATCAGGGGCAGACAGTGTGTTAAATGTAGTTGTTTCTACTGTACACCTGATGGAATTAGTTTACAACTGCCCAACAACCTATGAAAAAAATTATAAATCCGATACAAACCCCATGGAATAGATATATGGCAAGTACATAAGTACCTAATCACAAGCCAAAAGGCTACTGAGTTGATGGTATCCTCGGGGACAGATTTAACGTCCGCCAGCAGTGACACCGACTCAGTGGTATGAATGTAAGTATCAATCTATTACCACCAATACATTCAGATTTTGATGATGTTAATAACAAACGTAAAGTACAACAATTTGCAATAGAAACAAAGCCCGACTAAATAGTTCATCCAAAGACACTCTGGCGTCATCAGGGGCAGACAGTGTGTTAAATGTAGTTGTTTGTTGATAGAGTATATCTTTGAACATACTCTACTATTGCACCGTTTAAGGAAATATACGATGTGCTATCAATTTCACACAGTGCTGAATTCATCTATAAATCGGGCCTATTACTCTTTTATATACTTCATGTGAACTTATAGTTTGCGTAAATTCCATCAATTCCCATCACTATATTCGAGTGATGACATAACTTTAGGAATATTGAATTTCGTGCAGGATTTCACCAAAAGGTGATGAGCTTTTGATCAGACATTCTTATAATTCCCGACATACAGAATCAGCATACTCCGACCTCATGCCGTCATCAGGCTTTGAACCTTACATCCACCCACGAGATTAGATTACGACGTATTACATCAAAATCGAGTGTAATGTAACACTGCCCATGCCTAGTTACGATAATAGATACAATTGAATTTCACGGTCTGACACGTCAAACGGTCGGATGAAGTCCCCCATGGGTAGAATTTCAATTCACTTTCATGAATAACTCTTCATGGAATCGTGTATTATGTTTATCGCGGTATTTCCAGTTCAGAATAAATTTGTATGGAAGATCGGTAACATGAAAAAAAATGTCAATATTCTCTACATATGTCTGGTATTTAAGCCTAGCTGCGTTTATCACATTACACCACAGCAGTGTTATCATACAACTATATGAGTATCACTATGGGACTGATCATTATTCATCAGGTCGGGGATGTTAATTGGCTTTTTCATTTGCCAAAAATATGGGAGGAATGACTAATAGATTTATACCGGAGATTCATCCTCTGGTCAAATTATCAGTAACCAAGGCACGTGACTTAACTCTAAGAAAAGTATTTGAGTAATGGGTGTTCACTAATTAATTGAATTTGTAGATCAATATCCAAGCTTTAACTTCATTTTTGCTATTGAATTTGAATCGACAAAGCACTAATATATACAAACTTTATATTAAAAGAGAAAGTGACTGAAATTTCAAACGAGGTTCAGGAAACCAAAATGAACCCCACATACAGACGAGCAATGCAATAACAATTAAACATATGTGACCGTTAGGTGATTGGACCAGATTTAATCGGCACTGTAGTTCGAATCGTTTATTAAAATCACATAAAGAAACCCTTGTTAGATACATGTGCTTGACCACATAAAAGTGACATTCGAAAATGTGTCTGTCCTGTCGGACGGAAAGCTGAACAATGAACGGTTGGCGCCAAACCCACCTGACGCAAGCGGTATCACTCAACGCCAGAGAAAAACAAGTACGGACCGTGAGCAATACTCAGGTCGACGAAAAACTCCCGAGCATATGTCAAACAAATTAAGGACATATGATGTCAAATGCCGAAGCAATAAATAAATAAATGGATAGATAGACCATCGGTAAGACATCAGATTCCACACTGCTACACACTTCCTCCCATAGGAAATGACGTCCCGTCATTTGTCAAAACGAATCAACGTATAATAGAAGGGCCAATAAATAAAATATCAAAAAGGACAACAATAGACCAGAAATACAGATCGACAAAATCAAGTATCCATGACAACCTTGAGAATAGCCTGCTGAATACTACTGGGCATAGTGGAGTACGACTGACCCAACGAAGACAAAAACTGAGCTTTCCTCATCCAATCCGGTTCTGAAACCTCATCCACCTGTTGTGCTTGACGAGACACAAAGTCACCATATCTCCAAAATTCCGATGGTCATTCTCCCGATGGTCATGAGTGTCCGGTAATACATTCTCCTCCTTATCATCCGATACATCTTTTTCCTCATTCTGTGTAGTAACACCAACATCACCTTCCTCCCCCTCCTTTGGAAGAGTGAGATCATCCCGCAACACAACCAAAACACTTTCATCTTCATTCATATCTCCATCCACAGTAGATTCATTTACATCAGGTTCAAGAACGTCAGGTGCATCAGGCGCATCGTCCTGAACGTGACCACCAAGTTCATTTTCCGTAGGAATCACTCCGATAGGAAGTAAATGATTCCTATGCATAGTACGGATTTTTCCTTTCCCACTTTCCTGTTTCAGCTCATAAACAGGTAGCTTAGAATCAGGCTGATTAACGACAACATACACATTGTCCTCCCATTTATCTGCAAGTTTGTGGCGACCATCAAATGCAAGAGTTTTCACTAGAACTCTGTCACCTATGTCCAACACACTGCTCCTTGCTTTCAAGTCATAATTCTTCTTTTGACGTGCTTGTGACTTAGCGGATTCAGCAGAAGCTAATCTATATGCACCCTGAAGCTTTGCACGGAGATCCAACACATAGTCTGAGTGAGTAGCTTGGACCGAATCATTGTCAATATTCAAAATGACATCAATAGGGAGTCTTGGTTGTCGACCGAACATAAGATAGTATGGCGACTGATAAGTAGAGTCATGCCGACTAGCATTATATGCATGTACCAGAGGCCCAACATAACGTTTCCAATCCCTTTTCTGATCCAGTTCAAGTGTGCCAAGCATACCGAGTAGTGTTCTGTTAAATCGTTCACACATTCCGTTTCCACGAGGGGTATACGGTGTGGTCCGTGATTTCTTAATTCCAGCTAAATCACACAATTCCTTGATCAGTTTGCTTTCAAAATTGGCTCCCTGATCCGAATGAATACGAGCTGGGAATCCATAATGAACAATGAATGAATTAAACAATGCCTCAGCAGTTGTTCTAGCAGACATGTTTTTGGTAGGAATAGCCTGTGCGTACCGAGTAAAATGATCAGTAATAACAAGTAAGTACTGAAATCCTCCTTTGGATGGTTCCAACGTCAAATAATCGATACAAATCATTTCCAGTGGCTGATATGTGACAATATTTACCAGCGGTGCACGACTGTTAGTCGGAGATTTTCTACGGATGCAACGGGGACAATTCTTAATTTTATCCTCCACATCTTTCGCCATCTTTGGCCAGAAAAATCTGTCCCTCAGTAGCTGGAGAGTCCGATCCCTGCCCATGTGACCAACATCATCATGCAGACTCTTTAGAGCGAGTTCTCTGTACTCCTTAGGCAAAATGAGTGACCATTGCTCCACACTATCCTGTTTGGTGACTCTGTACAGAATACCACGGCGGGTATGCAACTTGTCAAACTCCTTCAACAATAGTTTACACTCCAGAGTATCAGGTAATTTATCCATTGCTGGTTTAACCTTATTCGTGACAGCCATAACAAATGGTCCAATATTAGGATCATCACGCTGTGATTTACGCCAATCCGGGACAGTCATATCCAGGAATTCCTGACAGGTTTCCTCACTATCCAAGACGGTAGAAGACAAACACAGTGATTCCACAAAAGGACAAGTCACAGACAAATTGCAAATAGCCATCACGGAAGCACGAGAAATCTCCTTGATACTGATACTGGTATTTTCCTCTGTATTGTCTGACTGGGGACGTCTCGACAAAATGTCGGCATCAACATTCGCCTTTCCAGGTCTGTATTTGACAGTAAAGTTATATGATCCAAGAGCTGCTAACCACCTGTGCCCAGTGGCATCAAGTTTAGCCGTTGTCAATACGTATGTCAGAGGATTATTGTCGGTCATAACCTCAAACACGTTTCCATACAAATAATCCGAAAATTTGTCCGTTATCGCCCACTTAAGAGCCAAAAACTCCAATTTATTTGCAGGATAGTTCTTTTCCGATTTTGACAGTCCTCTACTAGCATAAGCAATTACACGTTCCAGTCCACCCTGTTCCTGACAGAGAACAGCTCCAAGTCCGTTACTAGAAGCATCCGTATGCAATATGAACGGCAACTTAAAATCAGCATAAGCTAGAATTGGTGGAGAAAGTAAACAAGATTTCAAATTCTGAAATGCAGTTTCCTCCAGTTCCTCCCATTTCCATGGACGAGATTCCTGCTTATCTGACAAAGACTTAGAACGAGATTTCTTTTTACAGGGGGATCCAGACAGTAAGTCATTCAATGGTTTCGCAATCTTAGCAAAATCCTTGACAAACTTCCTATAATAACCAATAAAACCAAGGAACTCTCGAAGCTCCGAGACATTGGTTGGAGAATTCCACTTAGAAATCTTTGCCAATTTTCCAGGATCCGTTTCAATGCCATGCTCAGAAACGACATGTCCGAGGTAAGTAACCTTTTTCTCAAAGAAACGACACTTAGTGGGGTTTAGCATCAATCCATTCTCCTGTAAACGTAACATGACATGATCCAGACGTTCAATCACTTGCTCAAAGCTACTCCCATGAACAATCAAATCATCCAGGAAAACTAGACACTCCTTAAGATTTAAATCGCCCATACACTTCTCCATAAGTCTCTGGAATGAAGCGGGAGCATTCTTTAGGCCGAAAGGCATCCTTTCAAACTCGTAAAATCCTAAATGACCTACAGTAAATGCAGTTTTAGGCTTGTCAGCCTCTTCCATTTCAACTTGATAATAACCACTCCTGAGGTCGAGACAGCAGAAATACTTCGCTCCACTGAGATAATCAAGCGACTCCTCAATCCTAGGTAGAGCATACGAATCACGTACAGTTCTCTGATTCAACTGCCTGTAGTCAATACAAAAGCGCAATTTTCCGTTTTTCTTCCGAACTAGAACCACGGCTGAAGCCCATGGACTTTCAGATTCCCGGATTACACCTGTTTCAAAGAGATGTTTAAGATGATCTTTAACTTCTAGATACATGGAAGGAGGTATACGTCTATGCCTCTGACGAAAGGGTGTATTATCCGTCAACTCAATCCTGTGCTTCACCAAGGATGTTCTCCCAATATCAAAATCGTCCTTTGAAAACAAATTCTGATACTTAAGCAACAGTTTCCGGAAGTCCTCCACTTGGTCCAAGGATAAGTCACAATCTGACAGTTTGAACTGATCCAGAAATTCAGAATTTTCCACATCATCAAGTGACGCATTTACAAGTGCGTTAACAGAAGCCTGTTCAGAATCCTCCACAGTCACCTGTTGCAATTCACACAAAATGCTACTAGGTTGCAGAACAAGTGGCGTGGGACTGAGGTTGATAAATTCCACCTGAATAGTATCCAACTTGGAATCCATTGGCATAACGTGTGGTGTGAGTTCAACTCCATCCTGCAACTCCTTCCTATCCGTGGTATGTATCATAACATGACAAGGTGGACAGGGCAGACGTTTGGAAATCCTACCCAAGACTATCTGAGAAGAGTTCTTAGGAATTACAACAGGACGGGAACTAGCACATTTGACCAATGCCACACGACCTTTGGACCGGGAAACAGCCTTGTCCGACTTGGACAAACAACGCAAAGCCAGGGACAAAGACGAACACAGATCAGCCTTCATAGAAAACTGATCACCATACTCAGACTGGTAATGCTGGAACAACGAGCGCAAAACATTAGTGCCCAACAGCAAGGGAACACCAGAACTGAACTTAGTTGTAGGAACAACCAGAAGAAGAATCGGAATAACATCCATGTCCGCGGATTTACCCATAGCCAGACTAGTCTCCACAAAGCCAAGGTAAGGTAAGCTGTTGCCATCAGCACATTCAATAGTCAACATGCATCCCAACGGCTGAAGTGGAGTGTCCTTCATATGATTTTCATAGAACTGTTGACTGACTGTAGATACCGTAGATCCCGTATCCAGTAGTGCTGTACATGGAACACCATTGATACTAACAGAAGCTTCACTACATGATCCAACTAACTGTTTAGGGCTATTAGCTTTGTGCTTCACTGCTTGCCCTGCAGCAGCGGCACTCCCTAGTTTAAAGGATCCAGAAGATTTCCATCCACATCACGCTTGGCAACACACTTTGCCTTAGAGTGACCTTTGTGCCTACATCTCCAACACTGAGATCCACCTGGAGATGACCCGGAATACTTTTGTTTCCGTTGTTCACTAGAATCTGAGTCCGAATGAGACCTGTTTCCTTTGAGAGATTTCACCTCTTTCTGCAGAGTAGCAACCTGCTCAGCTAAATTTGAAATAGCCTTTGACAGATCTGTATCTTGAGCAGACTTAACTTGTGTGACATTACTGGAGCCTTTCGATACTTTCAACTCATGCTCAATTGCACGTATTTGTATCCGAAGTTCATCAAACTCCTGGATGGTATCATATTTATGCCTAGAGTTGCATTTGAGGTCATCATTGAGACCGATCCAGAATCGTGATCTAAGCCTACTATTCCTTAATTTAGGATCCATCGTTTCCTTTTCAGAAACTTTAGCCAGAATGTCCTCCAACCGGCAACCCCATGAAGAGACATCTTCACCAGGACGTTGCTTAGCAGCAAAGAATTCGGATAAGAGATCTTCACTCTCCTCAACTATGCCATAAACACACTCAAGTTTATGCAAAATTTCCTCCAAGGAAGCTTTAGGTCCAAGACGCATCACAATCCGAGCTGCTTCACCTCTAAGAGAGTTCCGCATAGCTTGACGAATGGACTCTCGAGAATGAATATGTTCCTCAAGCAAACAGTTCACATCATACTTCCACAAGTCAAATGGGATCGCATCGGATTTCCCTGTAACACCAGCAAAAGTAACCAGCTTCGGCAAATGAGCATAGAGTGGTTTAGATTCATGTACATTTGTCTGAGCGCCAGCCTCCGGCTGTGTCTGTTTATCTTTAGCAAACTGCAACATCCATTGCTGGAGATCTTGTGGTGTATCAGCTTTTGGTTTAACACCAAGCGCCTTGAAACTTTCCAACATAGAGTCAATTTCCTCCTGTGAAAATTCCGCCATATTGAATGGAATCCGGAACAACTAGTATTATTCAAATACAAAATACAAGTATGATTCCAAGTTCCAATACGTAAAACAATGAAACGAGAAAATCTAGATGAAAGTCAAAAAAGTCGAACACGAATGATAATATCTACAACTGATCCGGAAATGATTGTGAAGTCAACCTGAATCAAAATTCACAGGAAAGACACATCACAAACCAAATCGAATCGAAAAATATATCCAGAATGGAATCCAGAAGCAGACTAAGTTGGAAACCTAATCAAGGAAAACCAAATCTAGAATACAAACAACAAAGCTAGATCCAGATGAAGATCAAAGTTCTATGCCAGGTGAACAACCCAGAACAAAAATCAAAGTACAAAATGAGAAACGTATCTCACAATGTAAGGAAAATATCAGCAGTGTTAAACCCAACCAAATATACAAATGGTCCGAGTTCAATGTCCGTATTGGTGTGACAAAGTGCTGAGAAATATTACAGATATAATTAAATAAATAGGACGGGATTTGGAGCCAAAGGTATTTGTACAACTTTCAAAATATTTTAATTATTTTTTTTTTTTTTTATAAATTTATATTTATATATTTTTTTTTAAATTATGATTTAAACTAATTATAACTAATAATGAACCAATATACGTATACTTATACCAATATAATTACTATATTACATTACATCTACCAAATTAGTGTTACATGTTTATATAAAATTTGGAAAAAAAAGTTTTTTTTATAACAACAGTTACATCTAACTGTACTGAGATACTAGAGAACAAGTGACCCTACAAATAATTAGATAATTATTTATCTAATTTGTAGAAATAAAGTATATGTGTAACCAGATAACTTCAACTTTCAAGTCAAAGTACAACGACCTTCATCAAGGACAAGTGTTCATGAAAACTGGGTATTAGGCAAACAAAACCAAATCAACGTTTACCACAATACACACACAAATAACACCACATGTATTCAAATATATGTAAAATGCAATGATGCCAGTATGTGAGCAGTAATGAAAAGTACCGACACACACAATAATTCAAAATGCAGCAAAGCGTATGCACACACTGTAAAATTGTGTAACAGATGCCAAAAATACGGTATTGATAAATGTATGTATATGATATTGTCCACACCAGTATAAAAGTTGTCCGTAAATTAGCAGTATATGGACAGTTCAATAGTGAGTAAATCACTGGTGTAACTCAGTATAGATTAGACATCACGTTGTATGCGAGTTCAGAATGTCTCCAATTGATATTTACTGGAGCATGTCACCGAGAACAGTACCGTGCGAGCGATGTGAAGAATCTCCCGTGAACAGCGGCGCTACCGACGGACGGCTGGCCGGCTAGAGCGTCAGCGTTGACAGGTGGGCGACGCGCCAGCGGTGGACCGACGAGAGTCAGCGGCAGACCTGCGAGGGTGCGGCGTTAACCTGGCGATGGGTAGACATCTCGACCTGTGCTGGTGGGATGTGGGTGCTCACAACACCCGGACTGCTGGTGGTGTAACGTGTGTCATCTGGCCCGAACATGCGTGTAGGTCCCGGCGAACGTGGACCCGATCAAATCCTGCCGACTGCGCCATTATGTGACCGTTAGGTGATTGGACCAGATTTAATCGGCACCGTAGTTCGAATCGTTTATTAAAATCACATAAAGAAACCCTTGTTAGATACATGTGCTTGACCACATAAAAGTGACATTCGAAAATGTGTCTGTCCTGTCGGACGGAAAGCTGAACAATGAACGGTTGGCGCCAAACCCACCTGACGCAAGCGGTATCACTCAACGCCAGAGAAAAACAAGTACGGACCGTGAGCAATACTCAGGTCGACGAAAAACTCCCGAGCATATGTCAAACAAATTAAGGACATATGATGTCAAATGCCGAAGCAATAAATAAATAAATGGATAGATAGACCATCGGTAAGACATCAGATTCCACACTGCTACACATACACGTGTCTTTGAGGCATACATAGAAAATCCACTGCATGGTATTTTGTTCACTTTCTGGACGACGTATCTCTGGAAAACGTATTTGAAAAAAAAACCGAAAATGTTTAGTAACCAATTTATTTCCAAATTACGCACAATAAAAACATATTCAACAGATGGTATGAGAAAGGTACAATTTGTGGACTCCACCAGAGGCCAATGCCTGTAACTTGATTGCTCAAGCGGTGAAGCCCATTACAATGTGCATCATACACATGAATGTTTGTAAAATCTATATCTTTGTGCATAATTTCAAGAAGATTCGAAACTAAATTGCGTCAAACAATACCTGAGTTTCAAATTGATTGTATCTATCTAACTTCATTCTATGAGTACCAATACATACAAAGTCTATATTGAAAGAGAAAGTGACTGAAATTTCAAACGAAGTTCAACCCTGGGAACCCTTCGGAAAATCAAAAGGATCGCCACATACAGACGAGCAATTCAAGAGGATTGAATCATACACGTGTCTCAGAGGCACACATGGGGACTCTAATACATTATTTTGTAAATTTTCTGGACAACA
>CASCJZ010000145.1:0-17361 GCA_949152475.1 Terebella lapidaria
TTTTCGGCTAACAGTTAGTCTAGGTACATAGTACATTGTGACATAATATGGGGCCGTTTCTGAGAGTTAATTTTTTGACCCCATGTTATAGCATAGGCGCTCATCGTATTTTATAATGGGGCATATCGTAAATTTCAAGTTAATTTATTCAGCGAGTATTTTCGGCTAACAGTTAGTCTAGGTACATAGTACATTGTGACATAATATGGGGCCGTTTCTGAGAGTTAATTTTTTGACCCCATGTTATAGCATAGTCGCTCATCGTATTTTATAATGGGGCATATCGTAAATTTTAAGTTAATTTATTCTGCGAGTATTTTCGGCTAACAGTTAGTCTAGGTACATAGTACATTGTGACATAATATGGGGCCGTTTCTGAGAGTTAATTTTTTGACCCCATGTTATAGCATAGGCGCTCATCGTATTTTATAATGGGGCATATCGTAAATTTCAAGTTAATTTATTCAGCGAGTATTTTCGGCTAACAGTTAGTCTAGGTACATAGTACATTGTGACATAATATGGGGCCGTTTCTGAGAGTTAATTTTTTGACCCCATGTTATAGCATAGGCGCTCATCGTATTTTATAATGGGGCATATCGTAAATTTTAAGTTAATTTATTCAGCGAGTATTTTCGGCTAACAGTTAGTCTAGGTACATAGTACATTGTGACATAATATGGGGCCGTTTCTGAGAGTTAATTTTTTGACCCCATGTTATAGCATAGGCGCTCATCGTATTTTATAATGGGGGCATATCGTAAATTTCAAGTTAATTTATTCAGCGAGTATTTTCGGCTAACAGTTAGTCTAGGTACAAAGTACATTGTGACATAATATGGGGCCGTTTCTGAGAGTTAATTTTTTGACCCTATGTTATAGCATAGGCGCTCATCGTATTTTATAATGGGGGCATATCGTAAATTTCAAGTTAATTTATTCAGCGAGTATTTTCGGCTAACAGTTAGTCTAGGTACATAGTACATTGTGACATAATATGGGGCCGTTTCTGAGAGTTAATTTTTTGACCCCATGTTATAGCATAGGCGCTCATCGTATTTTATAATGGGGCATATCGTAAATTTCAAGTTAATTTATTCAGCGAGTATTTTCGGCTAACAGTTAGTCTAGGTACATAGTACATTGTGACATAATATGGGGCCGTTTCTGAGAGTTAATTTTTTGACCCCATGTTATAGCATAGGCGCTCATCGTATTTTATAATGGGGCATATCGTAAATTTTAAGTTAATTTATTCAGCGAGTATTTTCGGCTAACAGTTAGTCTAGGTACATAGTACATTGTGACATAATATGGGGCCGTTTCTGAGAGTTAATTTTTTGACCCCATGTTATAGCATAGGCGCTCATCGTATTTTATAATGGGGCATATCGTAAATTTTAAGTTAATTTATTCAGCGAGTATTTTCGGCTAACAGTTAGTCTAGGTACATAGTACATTGTGACATAATATGGGGCCGTTTCTGAGAGTTAATTTTTTTGACCCCATGTTATAGCATAGGCGCTCATCGTATTTTATAATGGGGCATATCGTAAATTTCAAGTTAATTTATTCAGCGAGTATTTTCGGCTAACAGTTAGTCTAGGTACATAGTACATTGTGACATAATATGGGGCCGTTTCTGAGAGTTAATTTTTTGACCCCATGTTATAGCATAGGCGCTCATCGTATTTTATAATGGGGCATATCGTAAATTTCAAGTTAATTTATTCAGCGAGTATTTTCGGCTAACAGTTAGTCTAGGTACATAGTACATTGTGACATAATATGGGGCCGTTTCTGAGAGTTAATTTTTTTGACCCCATGTTATAGCATAGGCGCTCATCGTATTTTATAATGGGGCATATCGTAAATTTTAAGTTAATTTATTCAGCGAGTATTTTCGGCTAACAGTTAGTCTAGGTACATAGTACATTGTGACATAATATTTGGCCGTTTCTGAGAGTTAATTTTTTTGACCACATGTTATAGCATAGGCGCTCATCGTATTTTATAATGGGGCATATCGTAAATTTCAAGTTAATTTATTCAGCGAGTATTTTCGGCTAACAGTTAGTCTAGGTACATAGTACATTGTGACATAATATGGGGCCGTTTCTGAGAGTTAATTTTTTGACCCCATGTTATAGCATAGGCGCTCATTGTATTTTATAATGGGGCATATCGTAAATTTTAAGTTAATTTATTCAGCGAGTATTTTCGGCTAACAGTTAGTCTAGGTACATAGTACATTGTGACATAATATGGGGCCGTTTCTGAGAGTTAATTTTTTGACCCCATGTTATAGCATAGGCGCTCATCGTATTTTATAATGGGGCATATCGTAAATTTCAAGTTAATTTATTCAGCGAGTATTTTCGGCTAACAGTTAGTCTAGGTACATAGTACATTGTGACATAATATGGGGCCGTTTCTGAGAGTTAATTTTTTTGACCCCATGTTATAGCATAGGCGCTCATTGTATTTTATAATGGGGCATATCGTAAATTTTAAGTTAATTTATTCAGCGAGTATTTTCGGCTAACAGTTAGTCTAGGTACATAGTACATTGTGACATAATATTTGGCCGTTTCTGAGAGTTAATTTTTTTGACCCCATGTTATAGCATAGGCGCTCATCGTATTTTATAATGGGGCATATCGTAAATTTCAAGTTAATTTATTCAGCGAGTATTTTCGGCTAACAGTTAGTCTAGGTACATAGTACATTGTGACATAATATGGGGCCGTTTCTGAGAGTTAATTTTTTTGACCCCATGTTATAGCATAGGCGCTCATTGTATTTTATAATGGGGCATATCGTAAATTTTAAGTTAATTTATTCAGCGAGTATTTTCGGCTAACAGTTAGTCTAGGTACATAGTACATTGTGACATAATATGGGGCCGTTTCTGAGAGTTAATTTTTTGACCCCATGTTATAGCATAGGCGCTCATCGTATTTTATAATGGGGCATATCGTAAATTTCAAGTTAATTTATTCAGCGAGTATTTTCGGCTAACAGTTAGTCTAGGTACATAGTACATTGTGACATAATATGGGGCCGTTTCTGAGAGTTAATTTTTTGACCCCATGTTATAGCATAGGCGCTCATTGTATTTTATAATGGGGCATATCGTAAATTTTAAGTTAATTTATTCAGCGAGTATTTTCGGCTAACAGTTAGTCTAGGTACATAGTACATTGTGACATAATATGGGGCCGTTTCTGAGAGTTAATTTTTTTGACCCCATGTTATAGCATAGGCGCTCATCGTATTTTATAATGGGGCATATCGTAAATTTCAAGTTAATTTATTCAGCGAGTATTTTCGGCTAACAGTTAGTCTAGGTACATAGTACATTGTGACATAATATGGGGCCGTTTCTGAGAGTTAATTTTTTGACCCCATGTTATAGCATAGGCGCTCATCGTATTTTATAATGGGGCATATCGTAAATTTTAAGTTAATTTATTCAGCGAGTATTTTCGGCTAACAGTTAGTCTAGGTACATAGTACATTGTGACATAATATGGGGCCGTTTCTGAGAGTTAATTTTTTGACCCCATGTTATAGCATAGGCGCTCATCGTATTTTATAATGGGGCATATCGTAAATTTCAAGTTAATTTATTCAGCGAGTATTTTCGGCTAACAGTTAGTCTAGGTACATAGTACATTGTGACATAATATGGGGCCGTTTCTGAGAGTTAATTTTTTGACCCCATGTTATAGCATAGGCGCTCATCGTATTTTATAATGGGGCATATCGTAAATTTTAAGTTAATTTATTCAGCGAGTATTTTCGGCTAACAGTTAGTCTAGGTACATAGTACATTGTGACATAATATGGGGCCGTTTCTGAGAGTTAATTTTTTGACCCCATGTTATAGCGTAGGCGCTCATCGTATTTTATAATGGGGCATATCGTAAATTTCAAGTTAATTTATTCAGCGAGTATTTTCGGCTAACAGTTAGTCTAGGTACATAGTACATTGTGACATAATATGGGGCCGTTTCTGAGAGTTAATTTTTTGACCCCATGTTATAGCATAGGCGCTCATCGTATTTTATAATGGGGCATATCGTAAATTTTAAGTTAATTTATTCAGCGAGTATTCTCGGCTAACAGTTAGTCTAGGTACATAGTACATTGTGACATAATATGGGGTCGTTTCTGAGAGTTAATTTTTTGACCCCATGTAATAGCATAGGCGTTCATCGTATTTTATAATGGGGCATATCGTAAATTTTAAGTTAATTTATTCAGCGAGTATTTTCGGCTAACAGTTAGTCTAGGTACATAAGTACATTGTGACATAATATGGGGCCGTTTCTGAGAGTTAATTTTTTGACCCCATGTTATAGCATAGGCGCTCATCGTATTTTATAATGGGGCATATCGTAAATTTTAAGTTAATTTATTCAGCGAGTATTTTCGGCTAACAGTTAGTCTAGGTACATAGTACATTGTGACATAATATGGGGCCGTTTCTGAGAGTTAATTTTTTGACCCCATGTTATAGCATAGGCGCTCATCGTATTTTATAATGGGGCATATCGTAAATTTCAAGTTAATTTATTCAGCGAGTATTTTCGGCTAACAGTTAGTCTAGGTACATAGTACATTGTGACATAATATGGGGCCGTTTCTGAGAGTTAATTTTTTGACCCCATGTTATAGCATAGGCGCTCATCGTATTTTATAATGGGGCATATCGTAAATTTTAAGTTAATTTATTCAGCGAGTATTTTCGGCTAACAGTTAGTCTAGGTACATAGTACATTGTGACATAATATGGGGCCGTTTCTGAGAGTTAATTTTTTGACCCCATGTTATAGCATAGGCGCTCATCGTATTTTATAATGGGGCATATCGTAAATTTCAAGTTAATTTATTCAGCGAGTATTTTCGGCTAACAGTTAGTCTAGGTACATAGTACATTGTGACATAATATGGGGCCGTTTCTGAGAGTTAATTTTTTGACCCCATGTTATAGCATAGGCGCTCATCGTATTTTATAATGGGGCATATCGTAAATTTTAAGTTAATTTATTCAGCGAGTATTTTCGGCTAACAGTTAGTCTAGGTACATAGTACATTGTGACATAATATGGGGCCGTTTCTGAGAGTTAATTTTTTGACCCCATGTTATAGCATAGGCGCTCATCGTATTTTATAATGGGGCATATCGTAAATTTCAAGTTAATTTATTCAGCGAGTATTTTCGGCTAACAGTTAGTCTAGGTACATAGTACATTGTGACATAATATGGGGCCGTTTCTGAGAGTTAATTTTTTGACCCCATGTTATAGCATAGGCGCTCATCGTATTTTATAATGGGGCATATCGTAAATTTTAAGTTAATTTATTCAGCGAGTATTTTCGGCTAACAGTTAGTCTAGGTACATAGTACATTGTGACATAATATGGGGCCGCTTCTGAGAGTTAATTTTTTGACCCCATGTTATAGCATAGGCGCTCATCGTATTTTATAATGGGGCATATCGTAAATTTCAAGTTAATTTATTCAGCGAGTATTTTCGGCTAACAGTTAGTCTAGGTACATAGTACATTGTGACATAATATGGGGCCGTTTCTGAGAGTTAATTTTTTGACCCCATGTTATAGCATAGGCGCTCATCGTATTTTATAATGGGGCATATCGTAAATTTTAAGTTAATTTATTCAGCGAGTATTTTCGGCTAACAGTTAGTCTAGGTACATAGTACATTGTGACATAATATGGGGCCGTTTCTGAGAGTTAATTTTTTGACCCCATGTTATAGCATAGGCGCTCATCGTATTTTATAATGGGGCATATCGTAAATTTCAAGTTAATTTATTCAGCGAGTATTTTCGGCTAACAGTTAGTCTAGGTACATAGTACATTTTGACATAATATGGGGCCGTTTCTGAGAGTTAATTTTTTGACCCCATGTTATAGCATAGGCGCTCATCGTATTTTATAATGGGGCATATCGTAAATTTTAAGTTAATTTATTCAGCGAGTATTTTCGGCTAACAGTTAGTCTAGGTACATAGTACATTGTGACATAATATGGGGCCGTTTCTGAGAGTTAATTTTTTGACCCCATGTTATAGCATAGGCGCTCATCGTATTTTATAATGGGGCATATCGTAAATTTCAAGTTAATTTATTCAGCGAGTATTTTCGGCTAACAGTTAGTCTAGGTACATAGTACATTGTGACATAATATGGGGCCGTTTCTGAGAGTTAATTTTTTGACCCCATGTTATAGCATAGGCGCTCATCGTATTTTATAATGGGGCATATCGTAAATTTTAAGTTAATTTATTCAGCGAGTATTTTCGGCTAACAGTTAGTCTATGTACATAGTACATTGTGACATAATATGGGGCTGTTTCTGAGAGTTAATTTTTTGACCCCCATCGTATTTTATAATGGGGCATATCGTAAATTTCAAGTTAATTTATTCAGCGAGTATTTTCGGCTAACAGTTAGTCTAGGTACATAGTACATTGTGACATAATATGGGGCCGTTTCTGAGAGTTAATTTTTTGACCCCATGTTATAGCATAGGCGCTCATCGTATTTTATAATGGGGCATATCGTAAATTTTAAGTTAATTTATTCAGCGAGTATTTTCGGCTAACAGTTAGTCTAGGTACATAGTACATTGTGACATAATATGGGGCCGTTTCTGAGAGTTAATTTTTTGACTCCATTTTATAGCATAGGCGCTCATCGTATTTTATAATGGGGCATATCGTAAATTTCAAGTTAATTTATTCAGCGAGTATTTTCGGCTAACAGTTAGTCTAGGTACATAGTACATTGTGACATAATATGGGGCCGTTTCTGAGAGTTAATTTTTTGACCCCATGTTATAGCATAGGCGCTCATCGTATTTTATAATGGGGCATATCGTAAATTTTAAGTTAATTTATTCAGCGAGTATTTTCGGCTAACAGTTAGTCTAGGTACATAGTACATTGTGACATAATATGGGGCCGTTTCTGAGAGTTAATTTTTTGACCCCATGTTATAGCATAGGCGCTCATCGTATTTTATAATGGGGCATATCGTAAATTTCAAGTTAATTTATTCAGCGAGTATTTTCGGCTAACAGTTAGTCTAGGTACATAGTACATTGTGACATAATATGGGGCCGTTTCTGAGAGTTAATTTTTTGACCCCATGTTATAGCATAGGCGCTCATCGTATTTTATAATACGGCATATCGTAAATTTTAAGTTAATTTATTCAGCGAGTATTTTCGGCTAACAGTTAGTCTAGGTACATAGTACATTGTGACATAATATGGGGCCGTTTCTGAGAGTTAATTTTTTGACCCCATGTTATAGCATAGGCGCTCATCGTATTTTATAATGGGGCATATCGTAAATTTCAAGTTAATTTATTCAGCGAGTATTTTCGGCTAACAGTTAGTCTAGGTACATAGTACATTGTGACATAATATGGGGCCGTTTCTGAGAGTTAATTTTTTGACCCCATGTTATAGCATAGGCGCTCATCGTATTTTATAATGGGGCATATCGTAAATTTTAAGTTAATTTATTCAGCGAGTATTTTCGGCTAACAGTTAGTCTAGGTACATAGTACATTGTGACATAATATGGGGCCGTTTCTGAGAGTTAATTTTTTGACCCCATGTTATAGCATAGGCGCTCATCGTATTTTATAATGGGGCATATCGTAAATTTCAAGTTAATTTATTCAGCGAGTATTTTCGGCTAACAGTTAGTCTAGGTACATAGTACATTGTGACATAATATGGGGCCGTTTCTGAGAGTTAATTTTTTGACCCCATGTTATAGCATAGGCGCTCATCGTATTTTATAATGGGGCATATCGTAAATTTTAAGTTAATTTATTCAGCGAGTATTTTCGGCTAACAGTTAGTCTAGGTACATAGTACATTGTGACATAATATGGGGCCGTTTCTGAGAGTTAATTTTTTGACCCCATGTTATAGCATAGGCGCTCATCGTATTTTATAATGGGGCATATCGTAAATTTCAAGTTAATTTATTCAGCGAGTATTTTCGGCTAACAGTTAGTCTAGGTACATAGTACATTGTGACATAATATGGGGCCGTTTCTGAGAGTTAATTTTTTGACCCCATGTTATAGCATAGGCGCTCATCGTATTTTATAATGGGGCATATCGTAAATTTTAAGTTAATTTATTCAGCGAGTATTTTCGGCTAACAGTTAGTCTAGGTACATAGT
Organism: Terebella lapidaria; assembly: GCA_949152475.1. Classification (NCBI taxonomy): domain Eukaryota; kingdom Metazoa; phylum Annelida; class Polychaeta; order Terebellida; family Terebellidae; genus Terebella; species Terebella lapidaria. The sequence continues at coordinate 8,240 of CASCJZ010000145.1, forward strand.
ACATTGTGACATAATATGGGGCCGTTTCTGAGAGTTAATTTTTTGACCCCATGTTATAGCATAGGCGCTCATCGTATTTTATAATGGGGCATATCGTAAATTTCAAGTTAATTTATTCAACGAGTATTTTCGGCTAACAGTTAGTCTAGGTACATAGTACATTGTGACATAATATGGGGCCGTTTCTGAGAGTTAATTTTTTGACCCCATGTTATAGCATAGGCGCTCATCGTATTTTATAATGGGGCATATCGTAAATTTTAAGTTAATTTATTCAGCGAGTATTTTCGGCTAACAGTTAGTCTAGGTACATAGTACATTGTGACATAATATGGGGCCGTTTCTGAGAGTTAATTTTTTGACCCCATGTTATAGCATAGGCGCTCATCGTATTTTATAATGGGGCATATCGTAAATTTCAAGTTAATTTATTCAGCGAGTATTTTCGGCTAACAGTTAGTCTAGGTACATAGTACATTGTGACATAATATGGGGCCGTTTCTGAGAGTTAATTTTTTGACCCCATGTTATAGCATAGGCGCTCATCGTATTTTATAATGGGGCATATCGTAAATTTTAAGTTAATTTATTCAGCGAGTATTTTCGGCTAACAGTTAGTCTAGGTACATAGTACATTGTGACATAATATGGGGCCGTTTCTGAGAGTTAATTTTTTGACCCCATGTTATAGCATAGGCGCTCATCGTATTTTATAATGGGGCATATCGTAAATTTCAAGTTAATTTATTCAGCGAGTATTTTCGGCTAACAGTTAGTCTAGGTACATAGTACATTGTGACATAATATGGGGCCGTTTCTGAGAGTTAATTTTTTGACCCCATGTTATAGCATAGGCGCTCATCGTATTTTATAATGGGGCATATCGTAAATTTTAAGTTAATTTATTCAGCGAGTATTTTCGGCTAACAGTTAGTCTAGGTACATAGTACATTGTGACATAATATGGGGCTGTTTCTGAGAGTTAATTTTTTGACCCCATGTTATAGCATAGGCGCTCATCGTATTTTATAATGGGGCATATCGTAAATTTCAAGTTAATTTATTCAGCGAGTATTTTCGGCTAACAGTTAGTCTAGGTACATAGTACATTGTGACATAATATGGGGCCGTTTCTGAGAGTTAATTTTTTGACCCCATGTTATAGCATAGGCGCTCATCGTATTTTATAATGGGGCATATCGTAAATTTTAAGTTAATTTATTCAGCGAGTATTTTCGGCTAACAGTTAGTCTAGGTACATAGTACATTGTGACATAATATGGGGCCGTTTCTGAGAGTTAATTTTTTGACCCCATGTTATAGCATAGGCGCTCATCGTATTTTATAATGGGGCATATCGTAAATTTCAAGTTAATTTATTCAGCGAGTATTTTCGGCTAACAGTTAGTCTAGGTACATAGTACATTGTGACATAATATGGGGCCGTTTCTGAGAGTTAATTTTTTGACCCCATGTTATAGCATAGGCGCTCATCGTATTTTATAATGGGGCATATCGTAAATTTTAAGTTAATTTATTCAGCGAGTATTTTCGGCTAACAGTTAGTCTAGGTACATAGTACATTGTGACATAATATGGGGCCGTTTCTGAGAGTTAATTTTTTGACCCCATGTTATAGCATAGGCGCTCATCGTATTTTATAATGGGGCATATCGTAAATTTCAAGTTAATTTATTCAGCGAGTATTTTCGGCTAACAGTTAGTCTAGGTACATAGTACATTGTGACATAATATGGGGCCGTTTCTGAGAGTTAATTTTTTGACCCCATGTTATAGCATAGGCGCTCATCGTATTTTATAATGGGGCATATCGTAAATTTTAAGTTAATTTATTCAGCGAGTATTTTCGGCTAACAGTTAGTCTAGGTACATAGTACATTGTGACATAATATGGGGCCGTTTCTGAGAGTTAATTTTTTGACCCCATGTTATAGCATAGGCGCTCATCGTATTTTATAATGGGGCATATCGTAAATTTCAAGTTAATTTATTCAGCGAGTATTTTCGGCTAACAGTTAGTCTAGGTACATAGTACATTGTGACATAATATGGGGCCGTTTCTGAGAGTTAATTTTTTGACCCCATGTTATAGCATAGGTGCTCATCGTATTTTATAATGGGGCATATCGTAAATTTTAAGTTAATTTATTCAGCGAGTATTTTCGGCTAACAGTTAGTCTAGGTACATAGTACATTGTGACATAATATGGGGCCGTTTCTGAGAGTTAATTTTTTGACCCCATGTTATAGCATAGGCGCTCATCGTATTTTATAATGGGGCATATCGTAAATTTCAAGTGAATTTATTCAGCGAGTATTTTCGGCTAACAGTTAGTCTAGGTACATAGTACATTGTGACATAATATGGGGCCGTTTCTGAGAGTTAATTTTTTGACCCCATGTTATAGCATAGGCGCTCATCGTATTTTATAATGGGGCATATCGTAAATTTTAAATTAATTTATTCAGCGAGTATTTTCGGCTAACAGTTAGTCTAGGTACATAGTACATTGTGACATAATATGGGGCCGTTTCTGAGAGTTAATTTTTTGACCCCATGTTATAGCATAGGCGCTCATCGTATTTTATAATGGGGCATATCGTAAATTTCAAGTTAATTTATTCAGCGAGTATTTTCGGCTAACAGTTAGTCTAGGTACATAGTACATTGTGACATAATATGGGGCCGTTTCTGAGAGTTAATTTTTTGACCCCATGTTATAGCATAGGCGCTCATCGTATTTTATAATGGGGCATATCGTAAATTTTAAGTTAATTTATTCAGCGAGTATTTTCGGCTAACAGTTAGTCTAGGTACATAGTACATTGTGACATAATATGGGGCCGTTTCTGAGAGTTAATTTTTTGACCCCATGTTATAGCATAGGCGCTCATCGTATTTTATAATGGGGCATATCGTAAATTTCAAGTTAATTTATTCAGCGAGTATTTTCGGCTAACAGTTAGTCTAGGTACATAGTACATTGTGACATAATATGGGGCCGTTTCTGAGAGTTAATTTTTTGACCCCATGTTATAGCATAGGCGCTCATCGTATTTTATAATGGGGCATATCGTAAATTTTAAGTTAATTTATTCAGCGAGTATTTTCGGCTAACAGTTAGTCTAGGTACATAGTACATTGTGACATAATATGGGGCCGTTTCTGAGAGTTAATTTTTTGACCCCATGTTATAGCATAGGCGCTCATCGTATTTTATAATGGGGCATATCGTAAATTTCAAGTTAATTTATTCAGCGAGTATTTTCGGCTAACAGTTAGTCTAGGTACATAGTACATTGTGACATAATATGGGGCCGTTTCTGAGAGTTAATTTTTTGACCCCATGTTATAGCATAGGCGCTCATCGTATTTTATAATGGGGCATATCGTAAATTTTAAGTTAATTTATTCAGCGAGTATTTTCGGCTAACAGTTAGTCTAGGTACATAGTACATTGTGACATAATATGGGGCCGTTTCTGAGAGTTAATTTTTTGACCCCATGTTATAGCATAGGCGCTCATCGTATTTTATAATGGGGCATATCGTAAATTTCAAGTTAATTTATTCAGCGAGTATTTTCGGCTAACAGTTAGTCTAGGTACATAGTACATTGTGACATAATATGGGGCCGTTTCTGAGAGTTAATTTTTTGACCCCATGTTATAGCATAGGCGCTCATCGTATTTTATAATGGGGCATATCGTAAATTTTAAGTTAATTTATTCAGCGAGTATTTTCGGCTAACAGTTAGTCTAGGTACATAGTACATTGTGACATAATATGGGGCCGTTTCTGAGAGTTAATTTTTTGACCCCATGTTATAGCATAGGCGCTCATCGTATTTTATAATGGGGCATATCGTAAATTTCAAGTTAATTTATTCAGCGAGTATTTTCGGCTAACAGTTAGTCTAGGTACATAGTACATTGTGACATAATATGGGGCCGTTTCTGAGAGTTAATTTTTTGACCCCATGTTATAGCATAGGCGCTCATCGTATTTTATAATGGGGCATATCGTAAATTTTAAGTTAATTTATTCAGCGAGTATTTTCGGCTAACAGTTAGTCTAGGTACATAGTACATTGTGACATAATATGGGGCCGTTTCTGAGAGTTAATTTTTTGACCCCATGTTATAGCATAGGCGCTCATCGTATTTTATAATGGGGCATATCGTAAATTTCAAGTTAATTTATTCAGCGAGTATTTTCGGCTAACAGTTAGTCTAGGTACATAGTACATTGTGACATAATATGGGGCCGTTTCTGAGAGTTAATTTTTTGACCCCATGTTATAGCATAGGCGCTCATCGTATTTTATAATGGGGCATATCGTAAATTTTAAGTTAATTTATTCAGCGAGTATTTTCGGCTAACAGTTAGTCTAGGTACATAGTACATTGTGACATAATATGGGGCCGTTTCTGAGAGTTAATTTTTTGACCCCATGTTATAGCATAGGCGCTCATCGTATTTTATAATGGGGCATATCGTAAATTTCAAGTTAATTTATTCAGCGAGTATTTTCGGCTAACAGTTAGTCTAGGTACATAGTACATTGTGACATAATATGGGGCCGTTTCTGAGAGTTAATTTTTTGACCCCTGTTATAGCATAGGCGCTCATCGTATTTTATAATGGGGCATATCGTAAATTTTAAGTTAATTTATTCAGCGAGTATTTTCGGCTAACAGTTAGTCTAGGTACATAGTACATTGTGACATAATATGGGGCCGTTTCTGAGAGTTAATTTTTTGACCCCATGTTATAGCATAGGCGCTCATCGTATTTTATAATGGGGCATATCGTAAATTTCAAGTTAATTTATTCAGCGAGTATTTTCGGCTAACAGTTAGTCTAGGTACATAGTACATTGTGACATAATATGGGGCCGTTTCTGAGAGTTAATTTTTTGACCCCATGTTATAGCATAGGCGCTCATCGTATTTTATAATGGGGGCATATCGTAAATTTTAAGTTAATTTATTCAGCGAGTATTTTCGGCTAACAGTTAGTCTAGGTACATAGTACATTGTGACATAATATGGGGCCGTTTCTGAGAGTTAATTTTTTGACCCATGTTATAGCATAGGCGCTCATCGTATTTTATAATGGGGCATATCGTAATTTCAAGTTAATTTATTCAGCGAGTATTTTCGGCTAACAGTTAGTCTAGGTACATAGTACATTGTGACATAATATGGGGCCGTTTCTGAGAGTTAATTTTTTGACCCCATGTTATAGCATAGGCGCTCATCGTATTTTATAATGGGGCATATCGTAAATTTTAAGTTAATTTATTCAGCGAGTATTTTCGGCTAACAGTTAGTCTAGGTACATAGTACATTGTGACATAATATGGGGCCGTTTCTGAGAGTTAATTTTTTGACCCCATGTTATAGCATAGGCGCTCATCGTATTTTATAATGGGGCATATCGTAAATTTCAAGTTAATTTATTCAGCGAGTATTTTCGGCTAACAGTTAGTCTAGGTACATAGTACATTGTGACATAATATGGGGCCGTTTCTGAGAGTTAATTTTTTGACCCCATGTTATAGCATAGGCGCTCATCGTATTTTATAATGGGGCATATCGTAAATTTTAAGTTAATTTATTCAGCGAGTATTTTCGGCTAACAGTTAGTCTAGGTACATAGTACATTGTGACATAATATGGGGCCGTTTCTGAGAGTTAATTTTTTGACCCCATGTTATAGCATAGGCGCTCATCGTATTTTATAATGGGGCATATCGTAAATTTCAAGTTAATTTATTCAGCGAGTATTTTCGGCTAACAGTTAGTCTAGGTACATAGTACATTGTGACATAATATGGGGCCGTTTCTGAGAGTTAATTTTTTGACCCCATGTTATAGCATAGGCGCTCATCGTATTTTATAATGGGGCATATCGTAAATTTTAAGTTAATTTATTCAGCGAGTATTTTCGGCTAACAGTTAGTCTAGGTACATAGTACATTGTGACATAATATGGGGCCGTTTCTGAGAGTTAATTTTTTGACCCCATGTTATAGCATAGGCGCTCATCGTATTTTATAATGGGGCATATCGTAAATTTCAAGTTAATTTATTCAGCGAGTATTTTCGGCTAACAGTTAGTCTAGGTACATAGTACATTGTGACATAATATGGGGCCGTTTCTGAGAGTTAATTTTTTGACCCCATGTTATAGCATAGGCGCTCATCGTATTTTATAATGGGGCATATCGTAAATTTTAAGTTAATTTATTCAGCGAGTATTTTCGGCTAACAGTTAGTCTAGGTACATAGTACATTGTGACATAATATGGGGCCGTTTCTGAGAGTTAATTTTTTGACCCCATGTTATAGCATAGGCGCTCATCGTATTTTATAATGGGGCATATCGTAAATTTCAAGTTAATTTATTCAGCGAGTATTTTCGGCTAACAGTTAGTCTAGGTACATAGTACATTGTGACATAATATGGGGCCGTTTCTGAGAGTTAATTTTTTGACCCCATGTTATAGCATAGGCGCTCATCGTATTTTATAATGGGGCATATCGTAAATTTTAAGTTAATTTATTCAGCGAGTATTTTCGGCTAACAGTTAGTCTAGGTACATAGTACATTGTGACATAATATGGGGCCGTTTCTGAGAGTTAATTTTTTGACCCCATGTTATAGCATAGGCGCTCATCGTATTTTATAATGGGGCATATCGTAAATTTTAAGTTAATTTATTCAGCGAGTATTTTCGGCTAACAGTTAGTCTAGGTACATAGTACATTGTGACATAATATGGGGCCGTTTCTGAGAGTTAATTTTTTGACCCCATGTTATAGCATAGGCGCTCATCGTATTTTATAATGGGGCATATCGTAAATTTCAAGTTAATTTATTCAGCGAGTATTTTCGGCTAACAGTTAGTCTAGGTACATAGTACATTGTGACATAATATGGGGCCGTTTCTGAGAGTTAATTTTTTGACCCCATGTTATAGCATAGGCGCTCATCGTATTTTATAATGGGGCATATCGTAAATTTTAAGTTAATTTATTCAGCGAGTATTTTCGGCTAACAGTTAGTCTAGGTACATAGTACATTGTGACATAATATGGGGCCGTTTCTGAGAGTTAATTTTTTGACCCCATGTTATAGCATAGGCGCTCATCGTATTTTATAATGGGGCATATCGTAAATTTTAAGTTAATTTATTCAGCGAGTATTTTCGGCTAACAGTTAGTCTAGGTACATAGTACATTGTGACATAATATGGGGCCGTTTCTGAGAGTTAATTTTTTGACCCCATGTTATAGCATAGGCGCTCATCGTATTTTATAATGGGGCATATCGTAAATTTAAGTTAATTTATTCAGCGAGTATTTTCGGCTAACAGTTAGTCTAGGTACATAGTACATTGTGACATAATATGGGGCCGTTTCTGAGAGTTAATTTTTTGACCCCATGTTATAGCATAGGCGCTCATCGTATTTTATAATGGGGCATATCGTAAATTTTAAGTTAATTTATTCAGCGAGTATTTTCGGCTAACAGTTAGTCTAGGTACATAGTACATTGTGACATAATATGGGGCCGTTTCTGAGAGTTAATTTTTTGACCCCATGTTATAGCATAGGCGCTCATCGTATTTTATAATGGGGCATATCGTAAATTTTCAAGTTAATTTATTCAGCGAGTATTTTCGGCTAACAGTTAGTCTAGGTACATAGTACATTGTGACATAATATGGGGCCGTTCGTTTCTGAGAGTTAATTTTTTGACCCCATGTTATAGCATAGGCGCTCATCGTATTTTATAATGGGGCATATCGTAAATTTCAAGTTAATTTATTCAGCGAGTATTTTCGGCTAACAGTTAGTCTAGGTACATAGTACATTGTGACATAATATGGGGCCGTTTCTGAGAGTTAATTTTTTGACCCCATGTTATAGCATAGGCGCTCATCGTATTTTATAATGGGGCATATCGTAAATTTAAGTTAATTTATTCAGCGAGTATTTTCGGCTAACAGTTAGTCTAGGTACATAGTACATTGTGACATAATATGGGGCCGTTTCTGAGAGTTAATTTTTTGACCCCATGTTATAGCATAGGCGCTCATCGTATTTTATAATGGGGCATATCGTAAATTTCAAGTTAATTTATTCAGCGAGTATTTTCGGCTAACAGTTAGTCTAGGTACATAGTACATTGTGACATAATATGGGGCCGTTTCTGAGAGTTAATTTTTTGACCCCATGTTATAGCATAGGCGCTCATCGTATTTTATAATGGGGCATATCGTAAATTTCAAGTTAATTTATTCAGCGAGTATTTTCGGCTAACAGTTAGTCTAGGTACATAGTACATTGTGACATAATATGGGGCCGTTTCTGAGAGTTAATTTTTTGACCCCATGTTATAGCATAGGCGCTCATCGTATTTTATAATGGGGCATATCGTAAATTTCAAGTTAATTTATTCAGCGAGTATTTTCGGCTAACAGTTAGTCTAGGTACATAGTACATTGTGACATAATATGGGGCCGTTTCTGAGAGTTAATTTTTTGACCCCATGTTATAGCATAGGCGCTCATCGTATTTTATAATGGGGCATATCGTAAATTTCAAGTTAATTTATTCAGCGAGTATTTTCGGCTAACAGTTAGTCTAGGTACATAGTACATTGTGACATAATATGGGGCCGTTTCTGAGAGTTAATTTTTTGACCCCATGTTATAGCATAGGCGCTCATCGTATTTTATAATGGGGCATATCGTAAATTTCAAGTTAATTTATTCAGCGAGTATTTTCGGCTAACAGTTAGTCTAGGTACATAGTACATTGTGACATAATATGGGGCCGTTTCTGAGAGTTAATTTTTTGACCCCATGTTATAGCATAGGCGCTCATCGTATTTTATAATGGGGCATATCGTAAATTTTAAGTTAATTTTATTCAGCGAGTATTTTCGGCTAACAGTTAGTCTAGGTACATAGTACATTGTGACATAATATGGGGCCGTTTCTGAGAGTTAATTTTTTGACCCCATGTTATAGCATAGGCGCTCATCGTATTTTATAATGGGGCATATCGTAAATTTTAAGTTAATTT